>JAHHFK020003410.1:0-44843 GCA_024533555.2 Aedes koreicus
CGGATGAGCCACCTTCAGTGAGGAGACAAAATGTGACTATAAGAGGCGATTTATTTTCAACTTTGTTCTAGTAGCTAGGGTGTAAGAAAAATGGCACACACCAAAATATTCACCATAATTCGGCCTCTTATCGGATTCTATTGAAACTCGTAGAAAATTGATTTGCATTATTTAATACACTCGACTTCTTTTCCCATTTCAAATGCTCGCACCTTTCTCTTGACTCCACCTATTAAGTTGTGTACAGCAGATTTTCCAAACTGTTTGGTCGCTTTTATCCATTCAATTCTAGCTCATTATTGATCATTTTGGGATTCTAACGAAGTGCTGTCTTCATGATAGCCCAACAATTTTCAATCGGGCGAAGTTCCGACGAATTGGAAGGATTCATGCCTTTGTGCACAAAAAGCACAGGCACAGGCAAGCTCAGGGCAAACTTAAGTTGAACCCTTGTGATTCTTCAGCAATGGCAAGAGTCGCTATGGAAGACACTCTTGCTTATATATTTCAATCATTTATAGTTCCGAAAGAATGAAGGGCTCGCACATTTCGCCGCAACCGCAAATCGCCTGCCAGATTAGGACTGGCGACGAAATTTTCCGGCCGGGTAATTGGCGGAAGTCGGCCTTAACGTAGGTTTCGTAGTCCTCCACGATGCAATGCGGATTGGCGAGCAGCTTCGTGTCGAGCTTCAGGGAATTTTTCCTGATGTAATTTTATTCCGGTCATCATCTTTCAGATAGGATGCACTTACAGTGTGTCTCACAATAGGTGTCACCTTTTTCCAGTCTTGGTTTATTTCAGCTGGGTAATTTTAACAGTGAAATTTATTATACCCGTTTTGAGTGTATTCTTTTGTCAGCTATTCGCTGAAGATAAATAAGCGATTCCGTTTGTTTATATTTATCAGCTACCATGGAAGCCATGCGGGAGCAAGTTTTAAAATTACGTTTGCAAAAGCTTAGACCGTGTCAGATATTCAATAGCCTTAAGCAATTCGAAGTGAGTAAGCGTTTTGTTTTTCGTGCCTTGAAACGGTTCAAGGAAGCTGGATATGTCCATATTCAACACAAAGAAGGGTCCAGGCAAACTGCCAGAACGAAGAAAAAGATCAAATGTATGAGGGAGTGAATTAAGACGTAATCCGGCCGTATCTGGCCGTAAATTGAGCAAACAATTTCAAATGTCCTCCTGCTGCAATAAACAGCATTAGAATCAAGCAACAAATGGGAGATTGGCGAGATCATTCCAAATTTATTATCGATTTGATAACTGATAGTGTTTAATCGCCCAAATTGTATATTCTATTATTTATGGACACGAATTAGAACATGGAATGTTTTAACGTTAGCTTAGTAAGGTAAGTTGGTACAATAACACATGAAGCTCGAAATCCTTAGGCAAAGTGAAGTCCGTTGGCCAAACTTTGGAGAACACAAATTACCGTCGGGACGAATGCTATTTGTATTCCGATGACTCGAGGTGACAAGGATCCCCCGGTACGGGAGTTGGTTTCCTATTTAGCGCTCAGGCAAAGCCTGCGCTCATCAAGTGGGAGCCAATTAGTGAAAGAATAATCATAACAAGATTCAGAACACGGGTTCGAAACCTTACCACAATCCAATGTTATGCAGCCGAGCTACAGGACAATGAGAACTTTCCCAGTGAACTAAATACCGTCATGGTTAAAGTTCCAAACGATGATTTTAAGACCTACACTGACGACTTTAAAGCGAAGATCGTCTCCGACAAAACGGACTATGAGCGTGTTATGAGACGTCGTGGTCTCGGAGAACGTCAGCTAAACGATGAAATTTTTGTAGAGTTTTGTGGCAATAACAACATGGAGATCGGAGGCTTGCTCTTTCCCCATCGACCAGTGCAAAAAGTCACAATGTGTCTCAAATGTCTTTATCGAGACACACAGGCACACGCCAAAAAAAAAAGAGTGAATCATTGATGAAACCTGGAGGAAGATTGAGGACCGTAGAGTAGCCAAAACGCTGCCGCCGACGGGACAAGCAAACGTGGGTATATTCTCTGGCAGACGATGGGGAAGAAGCCACAACAACTGGCGATATCCGTATCCTCCACGACATCTCACGGCGCCTGAGTGGAGCAAGGATGAACCCGAACTTGTCAGTGAAAGACGCGACTGGTCAGTTACTAACCGACCCCACTGACCAGCTGAAACATTGGTTTGAGCACATCTGGTGTAGTGATAAGCGTGCTGCCTCTTACCCAGTGGGTCTGGTCCAGTCAGCGTCGTTGGGATTTTTTGAGACGAAAAATCTCTGATCACGTCTTCCTTCGGAAGGAAAGTAAAGCCGTTGGCTCGGCCCATGTGTTGATGGGTTGGTGGAAAAAAGGCGCGCTTGCGTCTGAACTCGTGCAAAACCCACCAAACCTAGAGCAGACGAGAGCACCAAGGGGGAAAAGGGATTCTGCAAACCAGTTCTGCGCCGAACGTTGGCTTTCAGAGATGCTGTGTGCCCGTTTGGCTCCAATTTCACCGTTGCTTGGGAGGCTCACCACATAACACCCCAGTCGATGGCACTCGACGAACACACAAGCCTCGCTGCTCCCCATTATTATTGTTATTATTGTTATTATTATAGGCCACCAGCCAGCAAGCAGCGGATGTCTTATTATAAGAGCATATTTCTGCACGAAGGCACCGCGCCATTTCCCTCCTTTTGTCTTTTATTCTGCTCGGGGAGCTGCTCCATCGGAGTTCTCTGCTGATACCAACAACTTCAAGAGGTTGGCTGATGAACAACAAGATCTTTCTGGCCGTTGCTCTTTCCCTCGTGCCTGCTGGATGGCTTTGTGCCCTTTTTAATGGCTTGGAAACTCGACGCTGACTGGCGCAAAAAAAAGAGAAAGAAACGAGCACATGGAATGAAGAGTGGGGTCGAGGAAAAAAGTTGCAAATTCACACAGGTATTTATTTGTCGTTCCTTCATCTCCTGTGCACGGTGAAGGTCCGGGAACCGGATCATCAGAGGGAAAAATAAGAAGAAACGGCCGGTTCGAAAACTAGCGCAACCGAGTGAGTAAAAAACCTACGGCCTGTGTCCTCACTCACACATCGGAGGATTCCTAAGAGCGAAAGGATGTATGTCCAGGTATAAATTGAAAAGGGAGAAAAACAAGAAATCGTGATGTTTTGAGAATTTCTTCGGGGTGATTCAAATCTTACCGGGAACTAAAGAATAATAAGAAAGACCAACACTAACGTAGTAATTATAGCAAGCCTTGAGTTTTGAGTCAGTCTCCAGACTTGCTGCGATGATGATTTTTTTCCCTTCCAGATCCAAGCGCTTCCATCATGGCATGGCCTGCTGCGGGCTACCGAGCAATGACTTCTTCTTGGTTGCAAACAAGAACGGCTCAGCCAGTGAGCCGAGTCACGCTCACGTTCCTCCTCTGAGATGTTTTAAAAAACACTTCAACCCGGCAAACCTCCATTGTGCGGTGTGACTTCTCCAGAAACTTCACCACTGTGTCTACGGTACCTGGTACGGATGTGAGAAGGCAACAATTTTCGATTTTCCTCCATGACTTGGAGATTTTTCGGATTTGCTTTACTGGAGGGAACTAATCGGCTACGACCGAAAATAGACCGTTCTGAAATGTTCAAGCCGGAGATTCTCAACGGACGGAACGAGCGGATTAGTTCTGCTCGCCGTGGAGATTGTTCGATCAAGTGGAAACTATCTGGAGGAAGAATTCCGATGTGAGGTACCGTTGTTGGTTCCATCGCCCCAAACAGTTGGTTATGTTCACAAAAACCAAAAATTATGCTCCAGTCGCAAATCGCTACCACCATTAAGTTTGTTAATTCGGATGCGAGCAAATCGACGATCACCGATGACCGATGGAAAAAATCTTCGTTCGATATTTTCTTCTTTCGTGGCATCCTCTCATCATCATCATAATCATTGAGCTACCGCCGCCGTCATCAGTCAGTCAGTGAATCTTTCATCAGCACTGCTGGCTCGGACTCGGAAGAACTTCAACCTCAAAATTACCCTCGCTTTGCGTTTCACCTACTCGATCCATCCTTAGCTCATCAACGACTCCAAACCGTACTCCTAACAGCATCAGCCGGGGTGAGCACAACGTTCGTAATTACGCAAGATGGGTGGTGGTCGGTGGAGATGGGGAGAGAATGAAAAATTGCCTCTATTTTTTTCCAATAATAACAATATGCCTTATTCTTCGGCTTTGCTGGTCGTCTATTCTGCGACTGTTGCTCGAGGTAGTAGTAGTTGGATAGGGCGGCCGTCGATGATGAGTATCAGCGGGCAATTTACGTCTCTGCAGATAGTCAGTCACAAACAAAATATTATCGATGTTACAGAAAGGAAAATTTCAGCTCCTTGTATAATGTGTCTTGCTTGTAGAATTACTGAAATCATGTTTTGAAAAAAAAAAAACAGAGAATTATTAAGAAGCTACTGATTTTTTGTATTCACTTAAGGGCCTGTTCATAAACCACGTAGACTCATAATTGAAAATCTTAGAAACCCCCTCCCCCCTCGTTGACTTTTCTCCATACAATTTTTTGAAATTTTGTATGGAGCGTAGACTTTGGTCAAACCCCCTCCCCAGGAAAAAGTCTACGTGGTTTATGAATAGCCCCTAAGCCATTTTTGTTGCCTTCGGATAAAATCAATTTCCTAGAAAGATAGCCAAATGCCTCGTCATAGCCAAATTTCCTAGAAAGCGTCTAAACACAAGAAACAATTCTCATCTTGTGATCATTTTCTGGTCAATCAACTAGGTTTCTAGAAACTGCGTCACTGTGTTTCGCCAACAAACTCGATTGTTGGCTACTTGTATTTTAGAAGACGGAGTGAGGAAAGAGCCAGGCTTGTGAAAATAGCTTGAAGTTTATTTAACGTCTTTATTGAATGAAGAATTGAATTGGAATTGATGTAAAAAACTCTCTTTGACATGGAACTGATTGCTTTGATCAGGGTGACTCGTCTTGTTTATTTGTTTGCTACACAATACGACTATGTCCAAAAGGTTGTATGTCGCACGACGGGAGCAAGCACTTCGTTACAGTCCTTAGCGTTAGTTGAAACCTTGAGCAATCAACTTCGCCGTGAACCGCAGTCCATTACCATTGGAATCTCGCTTTTACTTATACACCCACTTGCAGCCAATCGCAAACTTTCCTGGAGGTAGATCCACCTACTCCCAAGTTTTGGTTGACTCAATAGACTGTATCTCTACCGTCATCGCTTTCTCCAATGTTTGCTTACTGGACACGTCAACGCTTCTTGAATATTTCGTGGCTCCTGTTGAACTTAATTTCGGGAATGCACGCATACTTGTTAGGCATCTTGCCTTTTGTAGACCTATTTGACCTTCGTAACTGCTTAACTTCATTATCCATGTCAAAGCCAAGAAACGTATCTTCACTAGATGTGCTGGCATTTGCGTCTTCCACTATCTACTGTTCGTCGCCGGACACACCCTCGCCACCATCATCATTAGGTTCATGCTCCACGTTGCGGGTAACGTTGCGGTTAACTTCCAAAGGCACGACGACATCTCCTCGTTCGGCGTATAGTCAATACTGAGTACAGGACTTGAGCATTGCAGGAACTTGATGTCACGGCATATGGTTACCTTTCCAGTTTGAATATCCAGCAAACGATATGCCTTTGACGCTTCCCCATATTCAACGAACTTCAGGGTTGTGGCAGTATGCATTTATTCCAAACAGACGTACGTGCTTGAGACTTAACTTCCTACCATACGAGCGTTCGTATGCGGTTCCTTCGATTGGATCTGGACAGCAGACGATTCTGTGATTCCATATGAAGATCGAACTCGATGGTTGTAAAACTAATCATAGTAGCCTGTAAGATTTTTGTAATCGAAAATAAATTTAGTTTACTCTACGTTCTCAATCCAACTAGTTCTTCTTCTACCTCTTAAAAAGGTTATGGGCAAACAAAAGGTTACCATGGAGCTATTGGGAATCCAGAAACTCAACGGAGAAAACTACAGCGTTAGGAAAACCAAGATGGAATTCCTCCTCGTTCGAGAAGACCTGTGGCAGTATATTCCCGTCCGTGAACCAAGGAGGCCGCCGAAGCTAATCCGACAAGTGAAGCTACCTGTGCAGCGTGGAACGGTGGTGACCAGAGAGCAAGGGGTACGATAGGCCTCCTGCTGGGGGATAACCAGCTGAACCAGATCAAGGCCTGCAAGACGGCAAAAACGACCTGGGAAAAGCTTCGGGAACATTACAAGAAGGCAACACTAACGTCCAATGTGTCCATTCTCAAGCGGACGATGACTAGCGAGAAATTAAGCAAGAGTTTGCTGGTAGCTATGGAGCTCCGGAGTCTCCCGGAATCTTTTTCGACATTGACCACGGCTCTGGAAAGCAGGGCAGACGAAGATTTAACGTTGGACCTGTTCAAAGCCAAGGTGGTCGATGAAGTAGCGAAGCGTTGTTCGAGCGCTGTGTCTGAATCTGTCCTTAAGTCGCACCACGTGAAACAGAAGAAAATTGTGTGCCATTATTGTTAAAAACTGGGGCACAAGCAGAGGGATTGTCCGTCCCTGGCAGAGAAGAGAACCAGCGAAAGAAGTATAGAAGATAGGTGAGAGGAAGGGGGGAAGAAGCAGGACTACTTTTTCGTCTCCAAGGGCTTGGCGGCGGCTGACACGCCTCCGGTTCCCCAAGAAGTCGGACCGTAAATCCAAGCAACCGAAAGGATGATGGTGGGACCAACGACGAGGTTTGCCAGCTACGGAAAATCCTATATGGCCTCAAGCAGACCGGGCGAGTTTGGAATGCCAAAATCAACGATGTCTTGAAGCAACTGGGATACGTGCCATCCGATGCTGACCCCTGTATGTTCGTGAAAACATGCAAAAAGAAGAAGTTGTTAATATTATTATATGTGAACGCTATGCTGATTATCACCGACAAAGAAGAGGAATACGAAAGAGTTCGGAGGCATCTTGCGGGAAGTTTAGCATCACGTGCCTCGGAGATGTAAACCCCTATTTGGGAATTCGAGTGACCCGGTGCGGTGATGAGTTTATCCTGAACCAGCAAGCGTACTCGAGACCGTAGCGGAACGATTTGCACAAGCAAATGCAAAACGGTCTCCGATTCCAATGGATTCCCGGTACCCAAATGCACAGCAGAAGGATGAGGAGCCCATGTCTAAAAACGACGAGTTCCAGAGCTTGGTGGGCCCCCTCTTCTATATATTGCGGTGAACACGAGACCAGACATTGCCATCAGCGCTTCGATTCTTGGTCGCAAAGTGAGTCAACCAACGGAAGCAGACTGGACCGAGGCAAAACGGACGCTCCGGTACTTGAAGTCAACAATTTGAGCCTGCGACTGGGTGCTTCAGGACCTCTAGAAGCGTACGTCGATGTCGACTGGGCAGGCGACAAAGCGGACCGGAAATCAAACACTAGTTTGAAGGAGTTAGCCAACGATGATGTGATGGACGTTCGATGTTAATACACTAATACACTAATACAGATAGACTAATAACTGAAGTAGTGCTTCTGGTGAAAAGCTCATTTTCATATCCATAAATGCTGGTAATATTCAGCATTCGTTGGCATGCTGGTACTATTAAATATCGTTCGTCAAAAATCATCTTTAAAATTTGAAATCAGACGATAACAAATTAGTCAATGTTGATAACTAAATTTGTTATGCGATAACAGGTGAGTTCAAAATGATATCTGAAATAACAAAACTTGTTATTTATTTGATATCAGTTTGTTATTTTACTTTGCTAGGAAAATCACTGTGTTCAGCTCCTTTCGGTTTCCCACAAAATTCGCAGGTTCTTCCGATAAGCCTCGTCAACCAAAACCTGCCGATATATTTTCAAGACATCGGCAGTGTGAACACAAAATTGTGCAGGCGAAATTTCAGCAAAATGTTTACCAACTAATCAGCGACAAATGTGTAACGCTCTTCGCCGAAACGTCGAACACCTCTCTCAACTTTGTCGTAGAGCTATCAAGCTTTAACACGCAATGGTACAGAAATGGAAAATTCCGGCTTTTCGAACTCAGTATTCATTACAACTCGTCAGCGACCTAGTTTCTCCAAGCGGCGCTCTAACGCCACAAATCGTCGTATCACTTGTTCCCGGGGTTCACCGAGCTCTCCAAAGTTTTCACGGAATCGCCAATTTCCTGGAGATACACGGTTGAACCAAGAATGGCCGTTACGTGGTGAAACGGCCATTCTTGGTTCAACCGTGTACCTCCAGGAAATTGACCTCACATTTGTCGTCTGGCAAAAGTGACGCATCACCGCCAAGCGAGTCGATAGTCCAAAACCGCCTTAGCAGTTAGCAACGTTGCTCGTCGTTTGTCACTAATGTTCCCGTTTGGCACACTTTTACAGTGCCGATCGTAGCAGTGTCGACCACCAGACCAGAGACGAGCCAACCGAGTTGATTCTCCTGTAGCAATGTCAAATTCGAAGATAATCTAATCTTACCTTTTTGCAGCATTTCGGAAAATAATTCTGCACCGACTAGCATATCAGCATGTCCAGCTATGTGGGTCAATCTTCATTGCTGGCAATGCACCGGTTACCCGAGAGACAACCAGAAAATCCAACGACGACTCGAATTTGGTTGTTCTGGATACCACTTTAGCATTCACTTTGTATTTCACTACTGTCTTCATCCCGTCAACTACCTCTAGCGGGAAATTTGCAGTCTCCTTCCGTAGTCGCAGCAACTCTGCCATTCTAGTCAACATAAACTTGGCCACGCACGCACGCAATCAGACCGGTGATCTCTGCTGTACACAGAAATTGCCTCTATTGTATTCGGTCGATGGCTGCACCTTGCCAGCCTCGCTGTCTGCGAAAGGTCCGCAGGTCGCCATAAAGTTGGCCATCGATCCGGAATCGAGTAGCACGCGACACTTGTGCGCTTCTTCACTGGAATCGTAGGCCATCACCACTGCTGTCGCCAACCTGCTTCGCCTGCATCGATATTATCGGAATCGTGCACTTCGCTGCAGTCAACGGTTGAGTTACGCTTTTATCCTGGACATCTGTCCTCGTGTGCTTGTGCCTCGGGGTTAACAAACTGCTTCTTTTCTGGGTGCAAGGCATGGCATGATGCTACTTCGTGCAATTTGGACAAGGTTTGCTGATATTACAGGTTGTCGTTTGATGTCCTTGTTGCAGGCAACCAAAACACAATCCCAGGTGCTTCGCAAACCCTCAATTTTTTAAACACTTCACACTCTTCGATGGAATGGGGGCATCCATCATTCGTCTTCAAAATCGTCACAGTGTGTATCTTACTACTGACAGTTGACGTTTTGGATTTTGGGTGTCACAACTTTGTTCTTCGTTATCGTGACGTTTTGCTCACATCGCTCTAGGACGCGAGATTGGTTTTGCAGGAATGCAATCCTTTCCTTGAACACCGGTAGATTACTGTATTCGCAAGATGCTTCTCAGATTCTTCGGGTACTCAGATCTAGCCTTTACGTTAGCAAGGTGGCCTCGGACATAATATGCATCTTTAGTTTGTGGAGTTCCTACATGCTTCGTACATTCATCGATCAAATTTCGCAATCCAAGTGACTCTGTGGCCATCGGTTTCAGGTTCAGCAACCTTGATACGTGGCCATGAATCACGATCGGGAGGCTCTTCTACCGGTCAATCAGGATTCTCCAAGCGCCATCGTAATTGTTGTCGTTAAGGGCATGCTCATCGACCTTTAGCATCTTCAACTAACGTCTTGTCCAAATCCTGTGTGCACCGGTCTACAATATCGCCAGTGCTTCTCTTGTTGTTTCGGTCTTCGTACCGATCGTCAAAAGACGGCGACGGTATTTGCAGCAGTACTAAAGTTCTTATTCTGTATTTCCGGCTAGCAGCAGCAGTTGTCCGGAACTCGCAAGTCACCGGATTCTTTCTTCGGCCACTCAAGCGGGCACGGATTCAAGTTCCCACTACCAACATAGAGCATGAGCATGAGCATGAGCATGAGCATGAGCATGATTGACCGCCCACGGATGAAATTCCGTTATTGCCAGATCAGCTGTATTTGCACAAGAAACCAACAGATGATGCTTGGGACTAACATACATCTTCAATGTGTAAAAACTAGTGACCCATCATAAAGCAATACCGGCGCCGGCCGTGCCCGAATGCTGGTCAAGTAGGGAATGGGAAGGAACGCGTTGACATGATACTCGCTTTGGAGCAAGCCGAGAAATCCTCTGCACTTCCACGAGAAATCACTGGGATGTTGGATAGTTGGGGAAAGGTTAGCAGCAGGGTTCGTTTTGGTTAACGATACGCTGAAAGTACATACCTACACCATCCGATAAAAGCAATAGACCGCTCAAATGTGACTGAAAATAGACAAGCATAACGAAAAAAAACAAAACAAAATAGACAAAACAAAATAAAACAGCATATTAGATATTGTCTTCAAAATATGGTAGAAATAAATTATTTGTTGCTTTGCAAACCAGCTCTCCTCGATGTCCTAGATGGCCAAGTCCTGCTGGACCCGCAGCTGCTGCCGTCGGCACTCGTCCACATCAACCCGGCCGTCGCCGACGTGTCGGAAACCTTCCGGTAGTCTTCAAGTTCCCACTACCACCGTAATCGAAAAACACTACCCAATGCAGAACTCGAGAATCTAACATCCGGCACAATCAGGACCAAAATGTTCCTCGGATAATCAGAGACGAAAAATCAAGTGGACTGTAACTCAAATCAAACTTTATCGAAAAAAAAAAAAACGAATGCCTCTTAACCGCGCGACAACTTGGTAATAATAATTATTGCATGCCTACTCTCTTTTCTGTTTCCACTATCTTGCGATCAATCTCTCCACAACTCTTCAAACTATCGTGTGTTAACATTGTCGCTTCTCTTAGAGTATCATCGTTCGATTTTATTTTCAACCTATCAAGCGATCTAAATACACTTGAAAAATTGGTGAATTAATTTAATAAAATCTAAGTATTCTAGAATTTACATAAAACACTGCTCAACTGGTTTGTGGTTTGTTAATTAATGATGCAAACTCTAGATTAATTATTGAAAATAAATTAAAATTCTTCCACAGGAAATAAGTATAAGGACAAAGTTGAAATTTCAACAAAAACGTAGTTTATTGACCCCCTTCAGTCGTCTCGGCATTGAAGTGATGTACGATTTTAGAACATCATTGTCCAACTTGCTCCATTCTTCGACAATGGCAGTTTGGAGTTGAAGAAGAGTGTCAGACATACGCCCATGTTTGAAAACTCTTCGGGAAAGTAGGCCCCAAACATTCTCGATTGGATTGAGATCTTGGCTACATGCTGGCCATACGAGAACAGGGATGTTACTATTCGCACGAAAAGATTTCGTGTTACGTGCAGAATGGCAAGCGGCGTTGTCCTGCTGAAATATCATGTTGTCATCCATAATATTTTCAGCGAATGGGATCAAAACTTCGTCCAAGAGCTGCACATACTTTTCAGAATTCATTCTGGTCGAAATGAAACACACTGGGTTTGTTCCAGCAAGACTAAAACCTGCCCAGATCATCAGAGTTCCCCCTCCAAAATTGCTCGATTCCGTTTGGCTTTTCGCGTCTTATATTCTGCCAACAGTTAGTTGATCCGTCCCAATCCGTCCGGGTCTAAATTGAATTTCTTCTCATCGCTGAACACCACATTTTCCCACTCTTTTTCCCAAAATTGAAACTTTTCTGCCAATTCCAATCTTGCTTTTTTATGTCGAGACAATAAGCGAGGAACGGGCACACTTTTACCATATTTCGTATTATTATCACTGCTTAAAATTTGCTGCACACGACGTTTAGACACTGAAAGATTCAATTCCTTCATGACATCACCGGGAGGAAGCCTACGATTGATCGCCAATCGCTTAATTTCACGTTTTGTGCGTTCTGAAACTGATGCTGAACGCCCGTTTCTCTTGATGGTCGCATATTTCTCACCTAATTTCACGGAATTATGTACCACCGTTTTGCTCCTTTCTATTATGCTTGCGATCTTACGGATTGTTTCTCCATTTTCACGATGGGCCTGCATTTCTGCGCGCTCAAACTCTGAAAGAGAGTCATAATATATGGGCATTACAGAAGCCGACTGAATATGATCGGATCGGCAATCAAACTCGAATGTTAACTGTAAACTGTAACTTTTTCAAAATGTCTTTTTAATATTACACTTTCATCAATTTAGCAGTCATTTTTGATAATAGTTATTTACATTTTTCACTCTTGTTTTGTGAATTACACTAATATTTTTGTTATTCAGAAAACCTCATTGGGACGCTGCTCCATAGTTCCGATTTGAAGTATTTTTCAAAGAAATTTTAATAAATATGTGGACAACTGTCGATATCTATTTCATCGATGATTCAGAAGAGGACTTATTATATAGTTATCATCAACTAGTTATGCCTGACGAAACTGACGCTACTAACAGCTATTTATTTAAACATTTACGTTCAATGGTTGCTTTGATATGCAGTGTTCGATCTAACTTCGACGATTTTATCTATTCGACTTTTTTACTCAGCTTCTAGTACTTCTAATAATGGGAAATTTTTTAGAATCGAGGATGTTTTGTAATTTTTGGAGGATTCTCTGAACTATGGAAAAACTATCGAAAACTGATATTGATAGATTGATAAACTTCTTGAAATTTGTTTATACTTCTCTGCTGTGTAACTATATAACGCAGGGAAGTTTTCTTTTCGATTAAATCTCTCAAAGGAGGTGAGATAGAAACCAAGGAATTGTAATTCCTGCATGGGTTTGTGCCTTAGCTCATGATACGTTGCGAACGGTTGGGAATCTAGTGTTTACCATATTTTAATATGGTGTCATGAGCAATGAATATCATTATGTTCATATGAATGATTTTTATATAGACAGCTTCTTCGGTTTGTCAGTGATTATCTCTTGAATTTAAAGAAAGTTCTCTCCTGATCTTCAGCAAAGCTCTTTGTAAAATTCTGTGAAGTTTCCTCCTGAACAGGCAGTCACTCCTGATTTTCATGGACATTGACACCTAACAACCCAACTAAACCTTCAAGAACCATATGGTAAGTTTTTTTTTCCTGAACTGCGATGAAAATTCCTGCAAAATTTTGGGAAACTTTTTTGGAAAATCTTCTTATATTTCTTGAAAGTTTCTTCCTGAACTGCTGGAGGTCCACTTCTGAATTTCAGGGAAGCTTGTTCCTGAATTTCGGGGATTCTTTCTTGAACCACTAGGAAGTACGCCCTATGCTTATGGAAAGTTTCTTCCTGTTCTTCTGGAAAATATCTTCCTGAACTTCTGAGTATTCCCGAACTTAGAAAACCTCATTTTGAAATTCTGGAAAATTCAATTCTGAACTTCAGGGAAACTCTTTAGCACTTCTGGGTAGTTCGAAACATATGGAAAGTGCTCTACTGAACTTCAGAGAAGTTCTTTTCTGATTTTTTTTTTTATAAAAATTCCTTCGTGAACTAATAGGTAGTGCCCTCTCTGCTAAGTTTCTTCCTGAAATTCGGGGAATTTTTTTTTCTGAGCTTATTCTCTCTAAACTTCTGAAAATTATCACCAAACCTTCGGGAAAATCCTCTCCAGAATTTCTAGAAAAATTCCCTTAAATTTGTTGGAAGTTCCTTCCTGAACTTGTAACAAGGTTACAAAAATAACACAAATTTTAAATAAAAAAAAATGAGAAAAACAAAATCAATTTCATAAATAATTCTTCCGTGCAAGCACCCAGCATACCAGGTCTCTGATCCCTTAAATAAGCGATTCCACAGTAGAGGCTTAGCCGATAATCTCTAAGGCATGCGTTTGAAAACGGATTTATACGACAAACAACGAACAATAACGATCTCGGGAATTGTCGAAATATTCGGGGAAACGGCCCATGAGTTTTGCAGCGATCTCTCAAGCCCAAACCACGAAATAGTCAAGACCGAAAAGTCGACAGTCTTGCAAAGGTGGAAAAAAAGCAATCAGCAGTTGACATAGTTATTAAGTGACTCTAAAGCTATAAAACAATTACAGTGCGATTTGTCGTGAAGTTATTTGAGATTAAAAAGTAAGCTTCTTCTGAGAACTCCTCTTCGGAACTTTTGGAAAGTTTTTTTCTTAACTTCGGAGAAGTTTGTTCCTGAATTTCTGAGATATTCTTGCTCAAACTACTGGGAAGTACCCCCTATGCTTCTAGAAAGTCTCTTTCTGTTCTTTGTTGAGGTTTCTTTCTGAACTTCGAGAACGCCTTATTCTGAAATTCTCTTCTGAACTTCGGGTAAGCTCTCTAGCACTTCTGGGAAGTTACAACTAAACCTTTGGGAAGTTTCTTCCAGAACTTCTGGGAAGTCATTTCCTGAGCCTCAGAGAAGCTTTCTCCTGAACTTCTAGGACGTATTGTCCTGAACTTTGTGGAACTCAGGTAGTGCCCTCCCTGGTTTGTTTCGTCATGAACTTCTGGGAAGACCCATCTTTAATTTCTGGGAAGAAATCCAGAACCTCTGGAAAGTTCCTAACTTCTATAGAAATACTCTTCTCTAAACTTCTTCCAGACGCTCTGAGAAGTTCTCTTCTGATTTTCGGGGATGTTCTCTTCTATACTTCTGGGAAGTATGATCTTGAACTTTGGTGTGAATTATTTGGGATTTTCCTGCTTGAACTACTAAGAAGTGCTCTCTATAACTTCAGGAAGTTTCTGCCTGACCTCGGAGAAGTTTTTTTTTTCGAGTAAGTCTCTTCCTTCTAAAAAGTATCTTCCTGAAGCTCTGGGAAGTCTCCTTCTGAAATTTCTAGGATGTGCCCTAAATTCTGGGTAGTTTCATTATATACTTCTAGGAATCTATGACTAATTTCATAAATCACTTAACTCGAGGGTAAATTTCTAAATCCCAAGTGCAAATGCACTGAAATGATGCGTTTAGATGTGCATCAAAGTTCTAAGATTAATTTCAAAAGCTCATCACTTTTACTATTGTTCTGAGTCTCTGTGCGGACACCGACTGAGCTTGAGAGCCATTGCTTCTATCACAAAAGTAAAAATATTCAAACGAGAAAATAAAATGTTTGCTATTTCGACCTAAGGCGCATTGGTGGATCACCAATGAATCGAGCTATTGGTAAAATTCCTACCACTTCTGCTTAACATTAGTTTTGCTGGCTCCACGCCATAACAGCCTGTGGCGATGTCCACATTAATTTTAATCAGTTCGATGAGCGCTTCGAAATGACGGTAATTTGTTTCGTTTTTAATAGGATTAAATATTGTTTGCTAGAAGTAAGTTGTTTTTCTGTTAAAATATAATAGTTTAGTATATTTCATGCCAATTGAACCGATGAAAAACGCGTATCAAAACAAACTCTCACTTGATCAAATGTGGCAGACCAGTCAATAGTTTACCAGCAGTCGATTGAGTTGACCAACTCGACAAAATTTCGTCGATCTCGACATCTGTAATAGCATAATTGACCTGTCGAGCAAAGTGACAATCGACACGACTTCTTAAATTGGCCCCTATTTCTTCCTAAGCAGATGAACAGTCGATATCCCTCGTTTAAAGACAAGCCATCACTGAAACTGTGTAGTAAACGATGACATGGGAACAGACTGGAAAACAGAAGCTTAGCGTAAATGAACCCAATTTTAAAGAATTGCAAATTTTCGGTTGTCTTTATATATATTTCGTTCAGTGAATTGGAATGGTCTCACTAATATCTACTATTCGATCAAATTTGTGTCTTAAGCTTTGCATATGAAAATCTTGAGGCATGAATGTTCCATAAGCTGTGGGGGCCGCGAGAAAATGGTTACAAATTTTACTCCAGTTACACTTGCTTTGCTTTTTGAAAAATATATGTATAAAACTACCTAAAATTTTGGTTGATTCTAAAATTATAAGAAAATTGGTGATTGCAATATTGCTGTCATTAAGACAGATTTAAAATTACCGGAATACTAAAAATCATAGCTATATTTGAAAAAGAAAACGGAACCACGCTCCTTCTCCTGATTATTCCCATTAAAATGTTTCCCGTTCTAACTTCTTGTTTACCACGATTGATCATGTGTTCCAAATGGTTGAAATGGGTTTTGATTAAATACAAAGTAAGAATCCAAATGGCTTCAAATGGTGAGTTGACAATTTCGAAGGAGGGTGCGACCGACCTCTGGTCCTCACAAGTTCCTACCTCACGCCTCCTCGAGTCATATGATCACAACAGACTGCCAGCTGAAACATGGCGACGCTGGTTGGCGTAGCCTGGGCAATGTTGTTAATCTGACAATAGCGAAGTAAGGGGGTGCGACTGAAGATCGTGTACCTTTAAATAATATTGTATATTTTACCTTTTCAGCAACATTTTATTTAAAATTGCACTTCTGAGCTTCAACTACTATAATCATAAAAGACTGGCATGATTGTATTTTAATATTGTGTTTAGTGGTATTATGGTACGATAAGCGATTTATTTCAGAAATCATCAAACCGGACTCTTCGTTCACTCGAATTGCAATCTTTGAAATGTTACTCGTACAGTTCAAAGAAAAAATATTCCAGGTTCCATTGTGTTTTACACGGATGGGTCGAAAATGGGAGAAAATACAGGAGCAAGGTTTTATGGGCCTGGAATCAAGATAGCTATACCAATGGGACATAGTTCAACGGTATTTCAAGCAGAAATACATGCCATTATCGAATGTTTGAATATTTGTTTAGAGAGGTAATACAGATTTGCAAAGATCTGCATTTTTTTTTTGCTTTTACATGTAAATCTAAGCTAGTGTGGGAATGCATTCTTTCTTTAAGACAATTGGCCAGTAGGAACGAAGTTACTCTATACTGAGTGCCCGGCCATTGTGTTATTGAAGGAAATGAAAAAGCTGACAGCTTAGCAAGAGAAGGTTCAGCATCAAATTTTATTGGTCCGGAACCATTTTGTGGAGTCCCAGAGTGTGCTGAGGACTGAAATAAAAAAATGGGACATGTCCATGGTAGAATCAAACTGGAACGCTACAGATACATGCAGACAAGCCAAGAAATTTATAAGACCAAGTGCTATAAAAGCCCGGATCTTACTAAATCTGAGTAAAAACAGACTTTCGGGTAATTACTGGTTTATTGACTGGTCACTGCCCGAGTAGGTATCACCTAAATAAAATTGGTAGAATGCATTCTACAGAATGTCGTTTTTGCCAATTTGAAACTGAAACTGCGGAACAGCTGTGGAGCATTATTCAATCAAAGAATGTCAATATTTGGAAAGGGGTAACTAGACCCCCTGAAATTTGGCAAAACGATCCTGGTAGGGTATTAGACTTTATAAAACAAGGGGCTATGTCAACCAATGTTCATCACACCTTAATTGTGCCAGGATATTTGACTTGCATCAAATCAAATATGGATCATACAACAATAATCCTAATGAATGGATGCAGTTGTGTTTTGGCTCTACAAAAGAAGAAAAAAAAAAGAAAAAATATTACAACATGTCTTATAAAATAATATCTTATATTGAAATTTTATTTTTAATATTTGGAATGATCTATTTTGTTTTTAGCTTTCCCAGAACTAGTAGGATATTAATACATATCTAACTTTTATTTATTTTTCAGTAACAATTAATTCAAGTTTGAAATTTGAATAAATTAGCATTTTTTTCTATAATGATATCTTAATTTGTTGTGTACAATATATACTAAATATTCAATAACATATAACGGGGAAAAGGAGGGACCATCAGGGCACCCAAGTAAAACGAATTGGATAGGGAGCATGGAACTGCCTCCTCCCTATTGTTAACATTTCGTGGAACTAGGGCTCTTCGACCCCATCTATTGGGTTTATTCTGTCAATCGAGGGCTCGATTCTAGTGCTGTGAGTGTGAACTTGCTTTTGGAAGGAGATTCTCTTCCCTATATTCGCGTATGCGTCTCTGCTTACGGGCCAGCCCAAACGTTTTTGGCCCTTCGTTCAGGAGTTTGATGATCAGAAACAATAATAGAATCCACGTCAAATCGTTTTTCAGATTATTCAACTGCTATGGAAAGTTACCTTTCTAAAATAGATGGTAGTATTACATAATCATCATCATCATCATCAAATACAAAATAAGAATCCAATAAGTCTAACGCGATTGACATGGTCAAAAAACAAAATGAAAACATGTTTTAGGAAAAAATACCTTTGAGTTCTCAATGACTCTGTGATCCTTACTAGGCCTTAAACGTAGAATTTTAAAATAAGATACTCATATTTACTTAACTAAGCACAGTCTTTTTGAAGAAATAAATTATTCAACAGGTTGAACTTTCGATCACGAGACGCCTAACTGCACCCAAGTACGAAATTCGTAAAAATGGTTTGTTTGCTTTCAAAATTGAGTACGAAATGAATACGAATGATACCCACACATTGCTACTGAAAAAGGTGCTCAGCCGATGTTCAGAAATTTTAAATACTTTGATGTTATAGGTCGTTTCTACTTTCAACTACAACATACAAAATATATCAAATCATATTTTACCTTTTAGGTTAACGATATTTACGTCAAACCAATTCTAAAAACCATTACCATGCTATTATTTGCAACTCACAATCCAATTCCAAATAATCGCTGCATCACGTCACCCCGCTGAATTTCCCAACCCGATGCAATTTTCCTATACCTGCCAATTTCCCCTCCACGCCAGAGAGAGCCACCAGAAGTCGCCGTTTGCGCAAACGACCCAGAACTGCGCACCGTACGGCCGCATCGTTGCGCGACTTATTCGCGGTCGGTTCCAGTCAAAGCTCCGATTTAAGTCATTCGAGGAAAATGATCGTCAGTTGGGCCTAATGTCTGAAAACAACAGGAGAAGCACACCGAGAGGAGTGTACAATCGCAACGGTTCGGAGTCGGGCAAAAATTATTGTAAAAAGCCACATCATGATTGTACAAAGTGGCTCCCCTCGGGCCCTGCGTCATCCCGTTGCGTCGTTCCATTCCAGCATCGACGGAGTGAGCGTCGAACTCAGATCACCTGTATTCCTCCCGTTCGGTTTTATTCAACCCCTCGCCCAACCTGGCACCTGGTACCTTCTCCCTCCTCCTTGGAAGCATGCTCAAGCCCGATCTGCACGATGCTTTCCTATACCTATACACGTTCGATAGGAAGATGTAGAGGAGAATAAGAAACCCTCAAGTCACGGAGAGTGTGTTCAACTTTTATTCGAAGATCGTTTGGCTTTGTGTGTTGGATGATACGTATGAAGAGCCTCACAGCCACTAGACAAAGACAGAAAAAGACGCTGCCTGTTGCTAGGGGAGGGTGCGGGACGGTGGTAGTTGGTGGCAGTGGGGTAGCGCGCTACAGGTAAAAATTACCTGTAATCATCATTGTCATTATCATCGGTGGGGTGGTGGTACGATCATCATCATCATCATCATCATGTCGATGATCATCACTGTATATCTCCCTTTCGTTCGCTCTTTCTTGAATATGTGTACATTCGATTTGTTTCGGTGTGTTGACCGGTGGTCAAGAGTAAAAATGTTATTTGGTATTGGTGTGTCGATTGCGAAGAAAAGGCTTTTTCGAACCACCGGTAAAGACGCGATCGGACCGAGAAGCTACAGGTTGGAAGTGAGGTTATGTTTTTCTTTTGATGAAGCAAGGTGCACGACGAGGGGGTTGGTCTTCTATGTAAACGTTTTTATGGGAACATATGTACAAGAAGCAGGATGGCGAAGACACGTCGAGAGGAAATTATATGGATGGAAGCTCCTCTTATTTCATGCTGAAATTTTACATTATCTCTCATTAAAAGTGGGCACTTAAGCGGCAACGTTGTTATTGTAAAACATTGTAAAACTCTCTGCTCCGGTAGGAACTGAATATGGCGTCTTGATGAATTCGACGAATTTGTATGAAACGTAGTCAACACCGACAATGTAGAACATCTCATACGAATTAGGTGACTTCATGTTACATGAATGATTGGGATAAATTTGAATTAAATTTTTCATTTTAACTTCAAAAGAGAGCTCAGCTCTTCCATCAATTAACACAATAAATAACAACGAGTATTTAGGAACAACATTTTTTTGGAATCGACTAAAAAACCCAATAGCAAAATATGGGGAATACAACAGGCATTTGAGAGGTGTTTGCGCCGAGTATTCACTAAGTTTGAATGCGGATGTTCGGCAAAAAATGTGCTGAAATATCGAAAAAATAATGTTCAAGCCACTGATTGAACTCCTCTTCTTTAACTAAAATAACATTTCTCTTTTAATGCCATGCAGAAATCACTCCCCTTATTGTTGCTACAACTTCCGAATTCCAAGCTTTTTGCAGGAAAAGGGGGGGGGTTGGGACCCCCTTTTTTGTTGGAGTTTTTTGTTGGGTGGTCTCTGAAAAAAAAACAATCAATTGTTTTTTGGAGGGTGGGGAGAATGGGTTGTTATTTGTATTGGGGAAGGTAGTCGGGGTGGAGTAATAATTGGGGGGGGGGGGGTGTGGCGGGATGGGTTTTTGGTGCGAGGCTTTCTCCCGGGAAGGGGTATACTGTTTTTGTGCAAGGGGGCTCTTTTCCCCATTTTTCCGGGGGAATTGTGGTGTAAGGAGTGTATCGAAAAGTAGTTATAAACTTCCAAATAATAAAATAGGCATGAAAACATGGTTAAAATTAACATACTATTTCAGTTTATTATAGCTTAACATGTTTACAAAAGATCCAAACGGAAAAACTAGTCATCATGTTCATTTCTGTAGAATGCCCGTACCTTTGATTTGACACCTGCCATCAAATTCTGCACAGTGACCTTTGTGCACTTCCTGGATGCCGCTGCCCAATTTTTCTTAAAATCGGTCATGTTTTGGGACACTGTACCATCCTTCTTAAATATACGCTTGACTATTGCCCAATAGCGTTCGATCGGTCGCAACTGGGGACAGTTTGGTGGGTTGATGTCTTTTTCTACGAACTTGATGTTATTCTCCGTCAGCCACTGTAGAGTGGATTTGGCGTAATGTGCCGATGCCAAATCTGGCCAGAAGAGAGGAGGGGACTGGTGCTTTCTATACAATGGTAGCAACCTGTTCTTCAAACATTCCTTTTGATAAATCTCAGCATTTATAGTTCCTTTTGTATAGAAAATTGAAGAACGCAAGCCACATGTGCAAATAGCTTGCCAAATGAGCACCTTCTGACCGAATTTCTCCATCGCAACAGTCGTATCTGCGGTTGGCACACGTTCCCCAACAGATTTAGTATAAAACTGCGGCCCCGGTAGCGTTCTTGAATCTTCTTTAACGTATGTTTCGTCATCCATCAAAATGCACTGGTCGACATTGTCCAAAATGCAGCTGTACAGCTTTCGAGCCCTGGTTTTGGCACGAGACTTTTGTTCCGGAGTTTGTTTGGGCACTTTCTGCTTTTTGTACGTCTTCAAGTCATTTCTGCGCTTGATTCGTTTAATCATTCCGATGCTGGTCCTGAACTTCTTGGCTAGATCGCGAGTAGAGGCAGATTTGTTCCGTTGAATATAATCCACAACTTTTTGGTCCAAATCGGGGTTGCTGGAGCCGGGTTTCCGGCCACTTCTTGGTAAATCCTTGAGGGAGCACTCCTTACCAAACTTTTCGATGATGCGTTTTACACTTGCCGGGTGAACATTTACTCTTTTCGCAATCTGGTTGTAAGTAACACCCTTTTCGGTGCACCAAGTGTGCAGAATTTTCTTTTTAGTCTCAAATTCAATTCGCGACATTTTGAATACAACTTTATCAACGGAAATGAATGAACCGAATAATCATTTTTGACATGTAAACAAAGCAAATGGCGCTTACACGCTAAAAATATATACAGTAGTTTATGCGTAATAACGCATCGAATGTTTATAACTACTTTTCGATACATTCCTTATTGGGGTATGATGAGCTCGGGGGTCAGCGTTCACGCCGAGCCTTATGTACGGGGACATATTGGCCGCCGTAATCGGGGGTTAATGGTTTTTTGGTTTTTGGCTGACATTAGCCTAGATTGTAGTGGGGGCTAATACGGTGGTACCTCACAGGGACGGGCGCGCCCTCACAACCCACATGTTCCCCCCAGCCCCCCCAGGGCTTGTTTAAAACCTGCGTTCACGCCATTGGGACCGGCGCGATACAGGCATTGTAATCGCATAGCTGAGGGGGTGCGACCGAAGATCTTATACCTTTAAATCATATTGTATATTTTCTATTCTCATTTTATTAAAAATTTCAGCACGCTTTGGAATCATCTTTGCATTCCAAAACTATGTAAGAGCCGGGAGCAACACGACGGGCATCAAAGGCTGAATTTGTATCTCAGCATTTCAGCATTACCATTTAATTTAAAATTGCACTTCTGAACTTCAACTACTATATTCATAAAAGACTGGCATGTGCTTATACGTAATGTAGGATTATATTTTAATGTTGTGTTTGTGGTATTATGGTAGAGTATAAGCCATTTCTTTCAGAAATTATCCCACCGGACTCTTCGTTCACTCTATCTTTGAAATGTTGCTAGAACAGTATAAAGAAAAATATTACAAATATTACTATGTTTTATAAAATAATATCTTTTATTGAAATTTTATCTTTTATATATCGAATGATCTATTCTGTTTTCAGCTTTCCCAGGACTAGTAGGATATTGATACATATCTAACTTTTATTTATTTTTCAGTAACAATCCATTCAAGTTTGAAATTTGAATAAATTAGCATTTTTGTCTATAATGGTATCTGAATTTGTTGTGTACAAAATATATTAAATATTAAATAACATATAACGGGGAAAGGGAGGGACCATCAGGGCACCCAAGTAAAACGATTTGGATAGGGAGCATGGGACTGCCTCCTCCCTATTGTTAACATTTCGTGGAACGAGGGCGGGCTCTTCGACCCCATCTATTGGGTTTATTCTGTCAATCGAGGGCTCGATTCTAGTGCTGTGAGTGTGAACTTGCTTTTGGAAGGAGATTCTCTTCCCTATATTCGTGGGTTTCGCGTAAGTGTCTCTGCTTACGGGCCCGCCCAAACGTTTTTGGCCCTTCATACAGGAGCTTGATGATCACAAACAATAATAGAATCCTGATCGAATCGTTTTTCAGATTATTCCACAGCTATGGAAAGTTTCCTTGCTGCAATAGATGGTAGTATTACATCATCATCATCATCACTAGTCTATTCAGACCACATGAACTCCATGGGAAGGAACAAGGATAGGTTAGGGTAGGTGGTTAAGGTAGGGCGTTTTGGACCGGTTAAAAATACTGCAAAAATAAAATCATAAAATCGTTAATTTACAATTCCGCATTACAATGTTATACGGCAAATCCCGAAAACATAGAGAGAGCCATTCCCTGTAGTTCGTAACAATGTGACCAGGCTATTTGAGATGCCACTGTAAATTTCATGATGGTTTTTACGCTACTAGTTGCTATATCAAAGTAACATCTCTCTATGATTTGCTATAATTTGAAAGTCGGCTGTCGTATACCGCACATATTTAAATTATAATTTATATTAGAATTAGAATTAGAATTGCAATTTAGGTATGTTTGGTGTTTAGTTAATGACAATCAATGAATGAACAACAATGAAAGAATTGCCACGCCAATGAAAAATGCACCTTCTGTCGTGTCCCTTAACTACTTGATGTCAGGCTTCTACAAACTGCATCTAGCCTCGTCTAAGCGTAAATTGCGCCAAAGCCCGCCAGTAGCACACCTCTTTCATTCTGAACAAACCCACCTATGACAAACCCCAGTGATACGATAGTCTTAGTTCCTTAACGGGCCCTCCGCATCCCACAAAAACACAATACTTATAGCCACGGTCTAGAACTCCACTGCATAGGAAATTCTATGCCACAGTTCAAACTTCCACCCCAAATTGAATATTAAACGTTTTCAAAATTGAATACATCTATCTATGATTTTTAATGATTTGCGGCCTAACCCGCCGATATCACACTCAACTTTAGTGCCTGTATACATGCGTGCTACGACGCGGCTATTAAATAGAAAGAGGGGCGAGTGTGATATTATCACTACTTTGTGTGGTTGGACCTTTGGCTCTCCCATGAATGGTTCATTAGAGTAGAAGGTCATACTATAATGACATAACCTAGCGACAGCTATCATAAATCAGCTATCTCCAATGCATCATTAACATGAGATTGACCCAACCCACCAGCGTCCAGGTACAAAATACAGCCATGGAGAGGGACAAAACTGGTGCGAAAATCTTTGCGGGGAAGTTTGGGGAAGGGAAAAAAAACAAATATCTTCTCTTAAAAGAAATGGTGGATACAAAAAAGAAATATTTTTTTAAAAGGGTGTGTATTGAGGGGTGGTCGGGTGGGGCCAACAATTTTTTTTACATGTTTACAATATATTTTTTTTACTATAATTGTGTTTTTTTTTGGGAAAAAAATTTTTTGTGGGGTTGTTTTATTATTATTATTATATATATTCCATCTGACCTAAGGTGGTCTTAATGAATTTGTTTATGACGGGGAAAAGCCGTTTTGACTTGGCGTAAAAACCCCATATCTTTTGCAATACAATACAGTAAAATACAATACAATACAATACAAAACATTGCTTAATTGCACATTCATAAACATAATTAAAATAAACAAGATTACAAACGTAGAGTATGGTCAAAGTATAAAATAAGAAACATCCATAGTTCGGAGCAGTCCTCGTCGTCAATCAATTGGAGGAACAAAAACTTGCTCATTAATCTATCCTTCTCGTACTATCCATGCCATTCTGTCAGTCTGCGCTTGAATGTTGCCAGAGTACAATTGAAGTCGAATAGAAAATAGACAACGTTGAACCTAGCTGACATGAAGCGGACAGGGTCATGAAGTCCATATGATGAATTACGGGGTTCAAGCAGCAAGAAGTCCCGTTGGCGAAGCATTCGTTCAGGAGCGTAGAGGTTGAGCTGACTTAATAGCTCCGGTGAGTCAATTCCACCTGTAAGTGTATTGGCAACGAAAACAGCTTGCGCAATATTCCGTCTTTGGTCCAATGTCTGTAGTCCCAGCAATCTGCATCTATCTTCGTATCGTGGAAGGTTCAACGGGTCACGCCACGGTAGGCGACGCAGGGCATATCTCACGAATCTTCTTTGAATTGCTTCGATCCTAGCTATCCATGTTGCCTGGTATGGGCACCACACAACAGAGTTGGATTCCAAAATCGATCGCACCAGAGCACAGTACAAAGACCGAAGGCAGAGAGGATCTTTAAATTCACTAGATATTTTAAAAATGAAACCCAGCTGTCGATTCGCTTTGCTGATAATATCGTCGTAATGCAATCGATAGGTTAGTGCCGAATCCAGAGTGACGCCAAGATCACGAACTTGATGAACACGCTCGAGAGGCTGGCCGTTCATTGCATAATTGTGCGTGATCGGATTGAGCTTGCGATGAAACGAAATGATGTTGCATTTGTGGATGCTTAACGTCAGCATGTTTCGGGTGCACCAATCAGCAAACCGATCCAACAACAGTTGCAGAGCATAGCAGTCTTGGATAGTTTTGATCACCATGTAGATTTTGACGTCATCAGCGTAAAACACACGGCAACCAGATGGTAGTACGGTAGAAAGCTCGTTAATGAAGAGTGAGAATAACAAAGGGCCAAGATTGCTCCCTTGTGGTACGCCGGATGAATTTGAGAATGCTTCCGAAGACTCTAATCCTATTTTAACGGTGAGCCTACGGTTTTTAAGGTATGATTCAAACCAGCTGACAAGGTCCGCAGAGATACCAATTCTTCGTAGGCGTTCAAGTAGTATCCCATGGTCAACTCGATCAAAAGCAGATTTGAAATCAGTGTAGGCAGTGTCGATCTGTGCACCAGCATCAATGTTGCGTATGCAAAACGAGGCAAATTGGATGAGATTTGTCGAGGTTGATCTCTTGGGAAAGAAACCATGCTGATCCGTAGAGATGTAATTCTTACACGAGTCGAAAAGTACCTCGTTCATTATGATTTCAAAAACCTTTGAACAAGCACACAACGAAGTTATGCCTCTGAAATTTTCGATGTTCTGTCGATCTCCTTTTTTAAACACAGGGAACATGACTGACGTCTTCCAACTTTCAGGAAATACATGCTGCCGTAATGAAATGTTGAAAAGTTTCACGAGAGGGGAAATCAACTCTCCGCTGCATTTTTTAAGGATACATGACGGTATGCCATCAGGACTGGATGCAGAGTCTTTCAATTTATTTATTGCAGCGTTTACTTGATGGGTCGTGATCTCAAAGCTATTTAGGAAGCACACGTCACTAGGTGTGTCTCTACAAGCGTCTGCAATTTGATGTATAGACGAAGGAGAATCAGAAAAAGCACGTCTGAAGTGAGTTGCAAATAAATTGCACTTTTCCGATGCGGATGTGGCGACTTCGTTACCCAGAAACATCTCAACGGGCAATCCATTCTCCTTCCGTTTAGTGTTAACAAACTTCCAAAAATGTCGTGGCTGTCGGCGAAGATTTTCCTGAGTGCGTATACAGTAGCGCTTATACAGGAAACGGTTATACGTGCGATAATTATTACTTGCACGTGCGAAATGATGCTTGGCGAAAGGGCAACGAGACTGACAGTAGGTTCGTAGTGCTTTCGATCTTAGGCGTTTAAGCCGTCGTAAATGTGCATTCCCCCAAGGTGGCTTAGGAGACGGCCTACGCAGTGGCACAAAATCAACCAAGTAAGTCTTCAACACGTTGGTGAGGAATTCCACAGCAACATCAATGTCTTCCGTGGTTTCTAGGATGTGCCAGTCAGTTTCACGGAGCGCTTCTATTAATCCTTCAAAATCGGCACGACGGAAATCAAGCCCTCGGTCATCCGGAATGCTTCCAAATACAATTGGCTGTGAGAGAGCTGCCGTTACTACAAAAGCGGGATGATTGGAATCAAGAAGAGAAAGCGGTTCTACAGCTTCTCCAATCTGGCATGCAGCAAGCGTTTTTTCATTCACCAGAGCGAAATCCAGGATTCGAGCGTTCTGATTGTAAATGTGGTTAACTTGAAACAGACCATGCAATATATGTATTACGCTTAGTTTACATACATTGATTCGATTATTGGGGGTTTTTTGGTAAAGTTTTCGACTTTTCTTCACACTATCCATAAGAACATGAACAGTCGTATCCGGTACATTTTTTTTTCATTATTGTATCCACTTCCTACGTATGTTATATGCATCCTTTACTTTCTCCTTGGTCTTTCTGAGTTCCCGCTTCATCACGGCCCAATAAGTTTAGATTGGACGTAGTTCAAGGCAGTTTGGTGGATTCATGCACAGAATAGTTTCCAGTACGCTGTTAGAATAGTGGCATGAAGCTAAATCCGGCCAAAATAGTGGTTTTTCATTATGCTGCTACAAAAATGTCTGTCTTGTAAATTTCACCATTGACGACCCGTTGTGATGGAAATTTCACATTGCTTTCCACAGGTGCAGATAGCGTACCAAATGAGGTATTTCGATGCGAAGTTCGCCATTTTCTTCTTTTTAAAATGATCATCCATCTTGAATTTAACTTTTTCGGTGTTGAACTCCTATCCCGGCATTTGTTGGAGGTCAGCTTTGACGCATGTTTCGTCATCCATCGCACAGCAACTGTATCTGGTCAACATCTCCGTGTAGAGCTTTCTAGCATGGATCTTGACAACATATTGTTGCCGTTCATCGAGGTTTGGGAAGGTTTCAACCTTTTATGCTTGAAATCCAGCTCTTGACTTGACCTTCTGGCGCTTGTAGATCCAAATTCAACCCATCGTGGTACCCTTTTAGAACTCTTGAGACATTTGGATTACGGATTGAGTAGTTCTCCCAAAGACGATGGAAGAGCTCCGGATTTTTTATGTGGCTTACGTATTTTTATCGCGTGTCCAGTTTACTCACTTCCATCTTTGCCGCAACAAACCAAACAACGAAATTCACAAAAAAAGGGGAAAAAAAAAAAACTGGGCAAAAATATGAATTGTGGGGGGGGGGAAAAGAGGGGGGGGGGGGAGGGGGGCCCCCAAAAAAACGGCAAAAAGGAAAAAGAGGAATTACCCATTGTCAGTTTTACGAAAATTGGAAAAAATGGCGTCACCCGAAAAGCAACGTCGCGAATTGATTTTGCGCCAGCACCTGGAAAATTCCCAACTCTTTCATCGGGACATCGGAAAGCAACTCGGAATCGTTCAGTCAACGGTGAGTCGTGTGATTAAACGTTACTACGAAACTCTTAGCATCGAACGGAAGGAGAAATGCGGTCAGAATGGATGTTCTATTAGTGATCAGGATCACAAGCGTGTCGTGAAAGCGTTCAAGCGGAATCCTAATGCTTCGGTCAGGGATGTGGCCAAAAAGTTGAATTTGTCCAAGGACCGGGAGGGACTGCATACGTACTAAGTGTAGAAGGCTCCAAATCGTGACGAACGGCAAAATACGGCGGGGAAGTCACGGGCCCGGAAACTGTACACCCAGATGCTGACGAAGCCTCATTGTCTCATCGTGGATGATGAGACTTACGACAAGGCGGACTTCCGGCAGCTTCCGAGGCTACTGTTCTTCACCGCTCAGTACGACTTTGAAGTTCCGGAGGAAGTAAGGAAGCAGAAACTTTCGTAGTTTGCCAAGAAATACATGATTTGGCTAGCGATCTGCTCATGTGGCAAACGGAGTGCGCAGGAGGGTCCTACGATCTTCCGGCCGGATCTAGCTTCGTGCCACTATTCCAATATTGTCCTGGAGTGGTAAAGTTCTGTCCAGTTGGAATCCGGAATCACTTATTGTGTTGCAGCGACACGGATTCTTTTACAGCGGTTTGTTTACCTAGGCGCCCACTCTCTGTGGTATAAATTTCACGGTGTTTCGAGCAGTGAGTCAAAAGTTATTCCAGATGGAAGCCGAGAGGAGAGAAACAATTCTGCACACCCACGTTGATAATCCAACGTGGTCCGCAATAAAAATCGCAAAAACGTTGGAAATCGCCAAAACAACCATGTATGATGTGCTCAAACGTTTCAGGGAGCGAAAGAGCGTGGATCGAGTGCCTCAAGGTAAGTGTCTTAGTGGAACATATGACCGCAAGCTGAACCAGAAGGTGTTGAGAAGCGTCAGAGCAAACCCTGGACTATCAGATAATGAAATCGCACAAAAATACGCTGCTGCTCGCAGTACCGTTCGAAAAATTCGTTTGCGAGCAGAATATCGTTCTCATTGTGCCAGCAAGGAACCAAATAGAACGTTGAAGCAACGTTTCGTCACCAAAACTCGAGCTCGGAAATTGTACCAGCAGGTTTTGACGAAGTACCAAGGATGCCTGCTCATCGACGATGAAACCTACGTCAAAAGGGATTTTGGACAGCTTCCTGGCCAACAAATCTACATGGCGACGGCACGAGGAGATGTTCCTGGGAAGTTTAAGTTGCCTTTTGTGGGCAAATTTTCCAAAAAAAAACTGATGATTTGGCAAGGGATATGCAGCTGCGGAGCAAAGACCAAAGTGTTCGTGACGAATAAGACGATGGACTCGAAGCTGTACAAGGAAGAACGCCTCAAAAACCGCGTACTACCTTTCATTAAAGCCCATAAAGGTCCCGTGAAGTTTTGGCCAGATTTGGCGAGTTGCCACTACAGCCGGGAAGTCATCCAGTGGTACCGCGATAATAACGTAGATTTCATCGATAAAAATATAAATCCACCCAACTGCCCGCAGTTTCGGCCCATTTTGGGCAGTAATGAAGCGGAAGCTTAAGAAAAGTGGAAAAACGGCTCGGGACGCGACTCAGACCACCAAAATGAGGAACAAATGTGCCAAGGAAGTTGACTCCGGAGGTGAGCAGCGTTTGATGGGAGGAATAAAGAAGAAAGTGCAAATTTTTATTAGAAATGAAAAGAAATGATTTGTGTTGATATTGTTTCCTTAAAGTACAGTGAATTACCTTTGTTTTGATGTATTAAACTTATTTGTACGTCAATCCGTTACCGAGATACAGATGATTTTTTTATTCCGGATTCTAAATGGACATAGCTTTACGAAGCCAAAGGGGTCACTTTGGTACCCCCCAAACGCACCGGAACTAAGGCTCATCGAAAAATACTGGGCTATTATGTAGCAGGCACTACGGAAGGAGGTCAAATCTGAGGACGACATGAAGAAAAGGTGGGTTTCCGTACAGAAGAAGCTGCAGCCAGATGTTATTCGGAACCTAATGAGCGGAGTTAAGCGTAAGGTGCGTGCGTACGGTTATGGTATTGAAGTGGAATGAAATGGGTATGCCAAAAGCTTACTCATGTCTGTTTATATTTTATTGTCTGAATGTTTGAAAAGGATCGGTCAGCTAGGTAATTTTCTACAGCGTTTTTTTCCGTGATGCAATATGATGTGGGACACCCTTTAAGTGTTGCAATAATTTCGTGTTCTCCCTTTAGTTGGCAAATAGCAATTCTACTGTTCGCTCTATCGCAAAATCGTTAAACGTGCCAAATTCAACTGTTTTTAAACGTCATAAAGAACGTCTTACTGTAGAAAGAAGGGCTGGAAGTGGTGGTGAACATTGACAAAGCAACTTAAGAAAGGAGAAAAGGGTCCTTGCTGTATTTCAGACGAACCCGAAGGTGTCAACAAAGGCAGTAGCGAAAAAAGTGCCAATCACAACAGGTTTCGTGCAAAAAGTGAAATCCGAGGGTGAGATCATTCATTAAGGCGGAAAGATGCCCTGAATATGTGAGACGAACCAAAACCAAATTCCCAGAAAAATATCTAGCCTGGCATGCAATATGTTCGTGTGGGCTAAAATCTCAGATTTTCGTAACAACAGGTACCGCAAACGCTGAGATTTGTTGGCAAGAATGCCTCAAAAAGCGTCGCTACCTTTCTTGAGAAAAAATGCGATTCAATCCTTGTTCTGGCCACATTTGGCCAGCTGCCATCAGGCTAAAGATGCAATCACTTGGTCTGAGCAAAATAACGTTATTTACGTACCTAACCAAGGATTGTCATCAAATTGAAACATACTGGTCTATGGTAAAGGGAAACCTCAAAAAGCTTGGTGGAGAAGGGTCAACGATCCAAAAATTTCGTTCTAAGCGGTTTTACTGCTTCGATGAAAATTGGCAAGGGCACCGTGCTAAGGGTCCTCCCTTAGCTCAGTCGGTAAAAGCGCGGCTACAAAGCAACATCATGCTGGAGGTGGCTGGATTTTTTTCCGGGAAATTTTTCGTTAAGGAAAATTTCTCGACTCCCTGGGCATAGGGTATAATTGTACTTGCCGCACAGTCATACTTACGCAAAAAAGGTACCTGGCATCGAAAGGTCTTAATTAATAACTTTGGAAGTGCATTTAGAACACTAAGTTGAGAGCAAGCAATAAGCTAATTGCGAAAACAATAAGCTTGAAACGCTAAGAAAGAAGAGAGAACCGTGCAAAGATCGATGAAAGGGGTAAATAAGAAAGTGCAACAGCTTATGGAACCAAATTCATCACATTCATCTATAATATTAAAAAAAGTAGTATGAATCAAAAACATGCTGTTTTCTTTTTTAAATTGTTTTTGGATTTTGGTTTGAACGGCCTTTAACTCAATGGTGACGGCTTCCAAATATGGCAGATTGACAGAAAATCGTCGGGTAATCTTATAGCAAGATTCGAAGAAGCGGGCCAGAATATTCAATGAGCTACCTCCCCCTTGAATAAATTACTCCAAATGTTTTGGGAAAAACTGTTTCAATCGAAGGAAAATGTACCAGAATATTGTTCAGCCTATGGGTATGCAAATAGATCTATAATTAAAATATGTTAATAGTTCTGAGTGTAAAAATTCTTAAATTTTTTTGATTTTTGATGCCAATTAATTTTATGTTTCTCACTGCAAAGATTTGCTTCGAGACAGTTACTCCTGAAAGTATGTCCATGTCAAACAACCAACGGTAAGCCGGTTGATAGGAATGGTCTGGATGTTACTCCAGACATGTCGTTAAACTTCTTTTTATGACTATACTAGCTAACGATAAAAAAATACCCATAATCTAGCAAACTATCAGACAAAGCTGCTGGCCGTTTCAAATCGTATTTCGCGCGCAAAACCAACGCAACCCAACGAACGAAAGACAATTCCGAACACAATGGAGAGCACCATAAGATATTATGTTGTATAGAGAAGCACCTCCAGAGCATAGTAAGTCCACCAAAAACAACAACAACAACAACAGAAAAAAGAAGAAAACAGGAGATCATTATAAAACGTAAGAAACATGTACTTGGTTTTTTCTTCCTCTTGTGCTGCTCCGTTGTGGTACAACAGATAACCGCTTTTTATCGCTAGGCTGCTTTTGCGCTAGAGGAATGATATGCCTCCTCTCTTCCACCACCGGCACAGACATTAAAAATGTGTGCTCTCGTATTTCTCGGAAGAATGAACCGGGGCCGGGAGCAAAGAGCACAAGAGAGCAGCAGGAGTCGTAAAAGAAGAACCTGTAATTCTTCGCCGTTTGCTTTTACCCCTTTTATGTACGGTAAGCGTTGGATGGTTTTTTTTAAGCCACAGTTAAACCTGTATGTACCAATCCAAAGATGATTTTTGACGGTAGGCAGTAGACGCTTGGGGAGGATTTCTTATATTTAAAACACACTTGTACATAGAAATACACTTCCCTTCCATCGCTTCTCGGTGGAGTGAAAAGAGAACGACTTCAATCCCAGCAAGCGACGAACCCCTCTCGCTGATGATGGTAGACTTGGTGTCCACAGTTAAATTGCATCACTTTAAACTCGTCCTCAAAAACAAGTCTCTCAACCGATTGTCATGAAATATTCAGGGAATAAAATACAATGTATAATCTTGGTTTAGGTATTTTTATTTCACTGTATTTCTTTACCAAATCCAAAAGCCCGAACTTTCTTCTTAATACCACGCATAAGATTTTGTACAACGCTTGAACCGACATTTTTTTCCGCTTTCAACCATGACTTCAACATTTCCTGTTCTGTAGTGACAACTTTAGGATGCTTACGAAGTTCGTGCTTCATTATAGCCCAATATTTTTCAATTGGCCGCAACTCTGGAGAGTTTGGGGGGATTAAGATCCTTCGGCACGAAATTGACACCATTCGTCTTGTACCACTCCAGAACATCCTTGGAGTAGTGACAAGAGGCTAGGTCCGGCCAAAAAATTGTAGGAACGTTGTGTGTTTTGAGAAACGGAAGCAGTCGTTTTTTCAGGCATTCATTCATGTATACTTGACCATTTACAGTTGAAGTTGTCACGAAAGGCTTGCTCCGTTTACCACACGAACAAATCCCCTGCCAAATCATGAATTTCTTGGGGAACTTTGACACTTGCTGTTTCCTGAGAGACTCTGGAACATCGAACTTGTCTTTCGCAGTCACATACTGGTTGCCGGGAATTTGTTTAAAGTCCGCTTTTACGTGTGTTTCATCGTCCATGATGCAGCAGTGTGGTTTCGTCAACATTTGTGTGTACAGCTTACGCGCACGTGTTTTAGCTGTCCTATTCTGTTTTTCATTGCGGTTTGGAGCTTTCTGAACTTTGAATGAACGGAGCCCGGCTCGTTTCTTGGCTTTCTGCACGAAACTTTTGGTCAAGTGCAGCTTTTTCGCGACATCCCGAACGGAACAGTTGGGTTTGCGTTTAAAGGCAGCAACCACTCGCTTGTGATCCTTCACACAGTACGGAACACTTTTTCTACCACTCACCTTCTTCCGATCGACAGTTAAACGTTCCCCGAAACGTTTTATGATGACACGAGACACTGTAGACTGGTGAATTTTCAACATCTTTCCGATGGCTCGGTGCGAAAGAAGTGGGTTGTCGAGGTGCGTGTGCAAAATGTTCTCGCGCACTTGCTGTTCCTTCGACTCCATTTTCGAAACTACGACACATTTCACAATGAAACTCACGCAGTGTAAACAATACACGCTGAGGTCATTTCACCCAAAATTTCGTTGAAATCAACCCAAAGGGCGAAATGTTACAGCTTATTGAAAGTGATGCAATTTAACTGTGGACACCCTTTATACAATTACCGCTGACATTCTCCTATTGCTACGCTCACGAAAATCTCGTTCATATAAAGTCAAATATTTCCAGAATATTCATTATATTCTGATCAAAGTACGATAAGATTCCTTATATTGTTATATATTTTTGTTCAAGTACGTGAATCCAGCAGTTTTTATTTCATAGGGAAATGGATATGAAAATGTGTATAAGTATATGAATATAAATCACATTTTCATAGACTCAAAAGAATAAAATAATTTTGATATTCTCCATTCGTAGCTAGCAAAATAATAGCTGAATAATATTTAACACATTAGAAACACGCAAACGGCATAATGGCACAGACCCACTCTGAACATCGAAGTGAACTCAACTCTGTTCCTGCATTCATCCCTTGGCACCCGTTTGTATGTAGAAGTGCGCATGAAAACATGATGCTCTTGCACCCGGGATTACTCGAAATTCATGTACAAAACTGTGTTATATTTTTACATCAAAAGATTGCCAAGAAAATTTGCAATCTTATGGTACCAATAAAAGTACATAAAACTAGATTTCATAGCATACTTTTTGGATTTCCAAAACAACCTAAAACGTTCCACGCTATGGGAGCTGCGAGCCGTGGGAGGTGGAGGACGAAAAAAATAATAATAACCAACAGCAACAGCAGTCTGTTCATTTCGTTCAGGAAGAATTGTACATCGAAGAGGGTTATTTTGAAACGCCGACAACGTGGCATCTGTATGTTTCAGAATGAGGAAGTGCAGGGAAGATGTTTGTTCAATTGATACAATTTTTATTCTTTTTTTCAAATGATTAGTCTAACGGCTAACAAACCTGATTATATCAAAACTGGCTAACATTTTAGTTAAAATCGTTTGAACTTTATGCATCGTTCTATATTCCATAAACAACGAGTCACTTGTTGAATTCAAGTGGATAATTCATATGCTGGAAAAATCATCACAAATTTCGACGTTAGGAAAACATCAGCCTCTGCATAAAAATTAAAACAAATCTTTGTTTTGTTTTCCTGTAACCAAACATGTTATTGTATTGGCCAGATGATGTATCAATTTAAGGAGAATTTGCAGACTATTTTCATCGACCACCTACCTAACTAACTTGAAGTTAATTAATCCATATCAGAACTGTTTCGCCAATATTTCAAATAAAATAAATAATTGTACGTATATTATAGATCAGAATATTATGTATTATGAATATTTTGAGAAAATTAAAACAAATCATCTGACGATATTTTAATGTGCCTGGCAAATAACGTTTTTTAACCATTTGGAATGTTCCCAAAAATTGATTAAAAAAAATAAATAAATTTGAAGACATGTTGTAGTACATTAAGATTTCTGAAGTACGTTAATACATTTTACATCATTTTAAAAATAACTATGTTAGTTATATTTTTGAAAAAAAGGTTAAAGTATTCGAATGAATAATTCTCTCTATAATATTTCGAGAAAATTTAATTAATCCTCCGACGACATCTTGATATGCATCACTTTTTGTTTTTGATGAATAATTAAATTATAAATAATTTTGTTTAAAGGCTTCTTTGTATTCTTACGTACATATATTAGAATCTAAAATATGCAACTATTTTTCATTTTTGATAGTATTCTAAGTATTTTGGAATATATTAATATGTTTTTCTCAAATCATTTAGATGCATTTTGATGAATAGAAGCTGGACTAACATACATAATGGAACATAAAAGATTGGTGAAAATAGCAGCACAAATATTCAATTTGGAAAACACTTGGGTTAGTCATGGATCCTCCCTTAGCTCAGTCGGTAAAGGCGCAGCTACAAAGCAACGCCATGGGGGGGGGGGCGGGGTTGGTTTGGGGTGGGGTGGGGGATTTTTTGGAAGGAAATTTTCGCGGGGGGGGGGTGTTTTTTTTTTTTTTTGCCAAATATAAAAAAAAAAAGGGGGTGGGGCATTTATTTTGGGGATTAAGGGGGAGAAAAATTTTTGAAAAAAAAAAGAAAGTTAGGGTTAGTCATTTCAAGTTAGTAAGTAAAAATGTCTAAAAAAATTTATGTTTGATACTCGAAGCTTTTTGGAACATTCTGAGAAAATTTCAAATAAAAATTTGACTGCATTCAACAGGCACATCAACCTGGCGATTTTCTAATGTGAACAAATACATTTGACCAAATTTTGAAAATATCTGCCTGAGCTATATCATGTAAATATAGTGGGAGGTAATGTTTATGTATTTTTAAGAATAATTTTCTTATGAAAATGAACCATCCAATTAAATTATGATGTTCCTAGTGATTTTCTGAAGGAATAAATATGTTTATTTTTTATTTTTCAATAACTAGTTAGCTAAATCTTTTTGAATGACTTTCATAGTGTTCCAAATCATTCTGTAAAATATAAGCAAATCATATGATGATGAAGAAAATTTTCGAAAAAAAATGGTCTTGAAAATTTCGACTCAATGATAATGTGGTACTCTATTCAAGTATCATTTTGAGCAATATTTTTAGTTTTTTGGAATGTCCTGAATGAATTTTCGACAAATTCCTCAAAATAGGCATATTTTTTCGAATTCCTAGCTACAGTAAAATTATTCTGATTAATTTGTGCAAATATCCTCTGAATTATAATGAAATAAATTATTATTTGATAAACTCAATCGTTTTGATCAAAACTACATTTATTGGAAATGGGTAAGCCAGTTATTAAAAAAAAAAAACAATGAAAACTTTATTTTATCAGAAATTCCTAAGCCAAATCAAAATAAAATTGTCTGGACACATATCCAAAATAAATATTTATCTACAATGATTATACCAAATCTTTTATACTTAATATACTCAATTTTTTGACTTACAATTTATCAACAATAAGTAACTAATACAGCTTTTTTCAAATTATGTCAATTTAATTTCATTATTTTAGATGATTTCCTTAAATTTTCTTAGGATATTTGATAACTTAAAAAAATATTCACAAAAATTCTTGAATGTTATTAACCAGAAATAGTCAAATTAGATAAACATTAAACTTACAATTTATTAACGCATCCAAAATTATGCAGTATGAAATTGTAGTGGAAAATGTACAAGTACATAAAAATGTAGCCAAATTATTTGTTCGAACTTTCTTAGAATATCATGAAAATCTTGAACATTATAATTATATTCATAAAAATATATAGAAAATATTAGTCACGGTTTTGTTTTCAATTTGAATGTATTAAGCTTGTTTTTTACTTAACATCCATGATTATTGGAATTCGATAATGTTTTATAGTTTATTTTGTGTTCATTAAAATGCCTAAATATAATTTCGTAAAAAATTTTCAAATCATCCCAAAATAATAAAACTTGTTTTTTTTTTTTGTTGCGGCGTAGAACTACTGCGTATACTCAGTTGAACTTTTGTGGTAAAAATTGTTAACAAAAATACAAGAATAATTTGACTACAATATGAATACAAAATTTCGCAGGCTATTTTATTCAAACTTATTTCGTATGTGTTTAATTATTGCATTCACCAGGTATCTTAAAAGGTGGTCCGATGATTTGTTTCAGATAACGTTGAATATTCATAAAACTTTCATAAAAATAATTCATCAAAAATGCTTGATCATATTAATTTAGAATGTATGTTTTCACCTGCTTTAAATAAGGCAATTCTTTCTAAATAATGTTATATATTTTTTTCTCTTGTGGGGCCCAATAATGTTATATGTATTTGAACATTTTCGAAAATCACTAGGCAAATCAAAATGCCATCAGATGATTTCCTCAATTTGAAAATATATCTTTTTGTTTTAACTGTTTCAACTTAATAAGTTTGACTTACGTATTCACAAATTTACTTGAAAAACCTAAGGCAATTTTTTTCAAATTATTTCATATGTATTTGATTATTTTCGTGAATTATCAGGCATATCAAAATGACGTCAGATGATTCTTTCAAATTTTTTTGACATATTTTTTTCACAAAGAAAAAAAAAAAAATTTGATTTTTTTGACTTAAAATAAAGCAAAAAACAAATCTTTTTTATTTTTTTTTTTTTTTTTAAAAAGATTTATTTTTATGATTTTTTAGAATGTCTTTAAAAAAAAAAAATTATTTATATATAGTTCTATGTTGTGATTTATAATGTGTTCCCAAAAAAAGGAAAACACTTAATTCTTATGCAGAGGCTGATGTTTTCCTAGCGTCGAAATTTGTGATGATTTTTCCAACATATGAAATATCCACTTGAATTCAACAAGTGACTCGTTGCTTATGGAATATAGAACGATGCATAAAGTTCAAACGATTTTAACTAAAATGTTAGCCAGTTTTTAAATAATCAGGTTCAATAATCAGACTAATGATTTGAAAAAAAGAATAAATTGTATCAATTGAACAAACATCTTCCCCGCACTTCCTCATTCTAAAATATACAGATGCCACGTTTCAAAATAACCCCCTTCGATGTACAATTCTTCCTAAACGAAATGAACAGCCTGCTGTTGCTGTTGGTTATTATTATTTTTTTCGTCCTCCACCTCCCACGGCTCGCAGCTCCCATAGCGTGGAACGTTTTAGGTTGTTTTGGAAATCCAAAAAGTATGCTATGAAATCTTGTTTTATGTACTTTTATTGGTACCATAAGATTGCAAATTTTCTTGGCAATCTTTTGATGTAAAAATATAACACAGTGTTGCATATGTTATTCGAGTAATCCCGGGTGCAAGAGCATCATGTTTTCATGCGCACTTCTACATGCAAACTTATGCCAAGGGATGAATGCAGGAACAGAGTTGAGTTCACTTCGATGTTCAGAGTGGGTCTTTGCCGTTTGAATGTTGTTTCGCTTTTTTATTGTATATTGTTTCAACCTTCAACAATTATTTGATCTGGCCCGATCGTGGCAGAATCATATTAATTATATTCTATTGTTTCAATGAATAGTAAATATTACACCACAAGATAGGTCATACGACATCTCTATTTGGGCATCTCAAACTTCAAGAGAATTGAAAACCATGTAAAATAGTTTATATGATGCACTGCATGGCAGTGTCCAGGATGTTCCAGATAATCCCTGGAGATATGGCCAGCATCTGAAAAGAACCGATTTCTTTCATTCGACACATCACACGCAAGAAAAAACAAAAAATAACTAAAATCATGCTTATATGAAGTTCGCTTAACAACATTGGAGACATTCGAACAAGTTAAACTTTAGAACTTTTGAATAAATTTAGCTTGTTGTAGGAAACGTATGTATTTCTTTTATCAAATTCTGAATATAATAAAATTTTGCCATGAAATTGAATGTTTTCGGTTGAAATATTGTTTGGCTAAATCCTGCACAGTGGATTAGTTAGAAAATTCATTTTGTTCATTTATGTCAATAAGCCTGGATCTATGCATCGTCTCGTGATTTCTTTCCACATTGAAGGCTAATTTTATGAAATAAAATGCTAATTTGACTTCGGCTTGCAATCACATTCGCTAATAATTGTGAATAATATATAAAAATATGTTGTAACCAAATTGTTCCTTGAAGAGTTTGCTATCGATGCACCGTTTTCAATTTCCAAAAAAATGAACAATACGGAGCTGGGCACTTGAAAATTGAGGCAATGTCTTATATTTTTTGCAATTTTTTTCAGTAGAAGCGGACTCATGTAATAACTACAAGATTTATCAACATGGTTTGTTCCCAAAAATTGTGCTTCAAATAGTTTAGCACCAACGAGTGGAAATGAAATTTCAAAAAAGATAATCAAATATGTTTAAAATTGCAAAACAACGCGCGACCTCCTAAACGGGCGCGCGACTGACTTTGCCCTTAATGGAGCGATTGAAGGTTGAAATCGCTAAAAAACGGCCTCACATGAAGAGGAAAACAATTTTGTTTTTGCAAAACAACGCGCCGGCCCACACGAGTATCACAACCACGGCTAAAATCAAGGACTTGACCCGTAACGCTGGTAGATCACCTTTTCGTGGTGCGTTACGGGGTATCAGATCTACCACCGAACCCTAGTCTGAATTAATTCAAACTAGGGAACATATTTGTTTTTGTAGTCAAAGTCTTTAATACATGTTATGTCTTGTGAAAAGTGACAATACTCGGATTGAGCCACCGAGGATGAGCTTGGAATAAGGAAAACATGGTTAGTCTTCATTTATGTGAATTCTCATTTTCTATTTGATGTTCTATAGTTTGAATTGCTTATGACTAGGGTTCTGATGCATGGTCAGTATCGGAGTCATTGATTGTTTTCTTTGCAATGAATCCGGTTTTGACTGATGAAGGGGCGTGCCTTTGAAGAGTGCTCTCACTCCTCAAAGGGTCTGAATAGCGGAAACTTTCAATAAAACTCGATTCATTTTTTTTTAAAGACCGTGCAATTTCGTAGTTGCTACTCCGTTACTGACAGAACTAGTGTAATATTGCACAGAGAACCACATAGATGGAGCTTGGGAGTAGCTTTTTTTCATTCCCAAGGAGGCTACTTATCATCCCTAAGGCCTGTACTCGAAAAAATGCACCATTTTTATCCGTGTGTAACTTTTTTGTCCGTAAGTAAATTGATGAAAATCTGGGTATAACTAGTGACCTGTTTACATTTGCAAAATTTCGCCGGTGAATTTTGCGCGCTGTCATGGAAAATCCGACTGTGACCATGAGATGGATCGGAAGACAACTGGGAATCACCCATACAACTGTGTCTCGGGTGATAAAATCGTTTAAGGAGTCCCGGACGACCGAGCGGCGGGCTGGAAGTGGAAGAAAATCGAAGACAGCTGACCCTGTGAAGGCCCGGAAGGTGTTGGATTATTTCAAGTGTAATCCGAACCTTTCGATTTGCGACGCGGTTCTGAAGGCAAAGTGTTTCGCCTGGTTCGTTCAGCAAACCATGAAACGAGCTGAGCTTCGTGTATTCAAGGTCCGCAAGGCACCGAACCGACATGATCAACAAAACACGGCGGCCAAATCCCGCACAAGGAAGCTGTATCGAGAGTGGAAACCGATGTGTGTGGTTATGGATGACGAAACCTACATCAAGGCAGACGCCAAGCAGATACCGGGGCTGAAGTTCTACGTTGCCAAATCACGGTTTGATGTTCCGGAAGACATAAGGAAGAAGAAAGTGGACAAATTCGCCAAAAAATACTTGCTCTGGCAGGCCATATGCCAATGCGGTAAACTGAGTAAACCGTACATCACAACGGGTACCATCAACAGCGAAATTTACCGCACCGAGTGCCTCCAGAAGCGTCTGTTGCCCTTCCTGCGGTCTCACGGAGGCGAGACATTATTTTGGCCGGACCTGGCATCATGCCATAACTCGCGATCGACGTTGGATTGGTACAGAGACAATAACCAAAAAACCGCCAACCCCCCAAATTCACCAGAGATTCGTCCGGTGGAAAGATTTTGGGTCATAATGAAGGCCTAAGTTCCAAAACCGTCCAAGGTGTTTAAGAACGAGCTGGAGTTGAAGAAAGAATGGATGAAAGTGACCTAAAAGGGCGGCTCCACCATAGCACAAAATGTAATGAGGGGCCTTAAGGGAAAGGTTCGGGCTTTCAGCGATGGAAAGGAAATTGAATAAAGTAATTATGCCAAATACATAATCCATATGTATTAGTACATTCCCTGAAAGTTTCATGAAAATGCGACTTAAAATAAATTTTTGGCCAACACTTTTGTCTGGTGCATTTTTTTCGAGTACAGGCCTTAGTATAACTTTAACCAATTCCATACGGATGGGTCATATTTACCCAAGATCAAAATTTGCTGTTAAAATTCGGCTGCCATCGTCACTTTGCGGAAGCACTATTTACAGATCAACAATTTCTACAAGATTGCAAGTCGACGTTGCTTTGCTGACTACCTTCGTGATGTCCAAAGGCGGAAAGAATCTGGACTTCCTTCATCGATGGTGTTTGGTGGCAGAACCGGGTCGCAGGAAACACGTGTGCTGTTCTCGGAGAAGTTTGCCAGTATCTTCTCTAACGAGGCCCTTACGTCGCAACAGAACAACTTGGCATCACTAGAATGTACCATTATTCGGTGAATCGTTGAACTCTATTGAGATTGACGATTCAATGATCCATTTCCGACATGACATCTACGAACTCCGTTGGATCAGACGGATCTCCTGTTGCGCTACTCAAGGAGTGTTCTGCCGGAGTACTCACACCGTTTGCCAGTGGAGATTTTCCCGCTCAATGGAAACCGACATACATGGTTCCCGTGCACAAAAAAAGGTGACAAACGCAACGTAGACAACTACCGTGGAATATCAGTCTAATTCCATTTCTTATCTCTTCGAAAAGGTAATATGTTCAAGCACTGTAAGCAATACATCTCTGAGACGCAACACGGATTCATGCCAAAGCGATCTACAACTACGAACATTCTTTCGTTCACGAAGTTCATTACGGATTTCATGCCGCAAGGCTCCCAAACTGACGCTATTTATACAGACCTCTCTGCTGCCTTCGACAAGATCAACCACGCCATTACGTTAGCAAAGCTCTGACGGTCAGAATTTGGAAGTTGTTTCTTCGTTGGATGGAATTATACCTTGCACACCGTCACAATCTTCACAAATGAAGATTGGGAACTGCATCTCTGTGAAATTCGCCACCAAGTTGTGTGCGCAGTTCACCCAGACATGTGTGATGGCCTTGATGGCCGTCCACTGCTGTCCCACGCTGCCACCTTCCGGATCATGCACTGCTCGAGTCTCAAATTCTTCAACAAACGGTTTTTCGCAGCTGGATGTTCTAGTCGGCATGTATTAAACTACCACCCGAACCTCTCCTTCCGTCGCCAGATTTGTGCAATGCACAGGCGGATATCGCCGATTAGAAGGTGGTGGTCAGATGCGATGTTTGCACTGCGTCTAATCCGGACATCTAGAAGGGTCCGTCTCCATTTTTGGCTAATGCAGAGGTGGTCGATTTGATTTTCTTTATGTCCATTACGAGAGACTCGGGTGCACTGGTCGATAGGGAAAGAGCGAGCCCCCGTTATTGCTCATTTCTCCGAGACCATGAGGTCCCATAACACGCTCATAGCCCCATTTGGTTGTTCGAAATGATGACGTAGGGCTACACTAATAAATGTAAGTCATTTTGATTGTACAATGCAATATTCTTTGAATTAATATACTTTCTAAGAAAAGGCTTTCAGCCTTATTCTGCGTGGCGTGTGAGTCGAGACGACTCGCTCCCACATACGAGGTGACAATTGTCGCCTCGTGTGAGGTGACTCTCCATTTGATTTGCACGGAGAGTCACCTCACACGAGGCGACAATTGTCACTTCGTATGTGAGAGCGAGTCGTCTCGACTCACACGCCACGCAGAATAAGGCTGTTTATGATTTTTTCAATAGTATCTGTCCCGATATCAATAATGACCTCTATTGGGATGGGTGGGTTGAAATTTTTCGGGCTGGTGGGGGAAAAATTTTTTATTTTTGTGGGGAATAGCCCAAAAAATGGTGGTGGGAGTTTTTTTTTTTTTTTTTTGCCAGTAGGAAAGAAAAAAAAAAATTAGTTATTTTAATTGGATTATTATTGGTTGGTTTTTATACTTCGGTTTTTGTTTTTTTTTTTGTTTGAAAGAATATATATAAAAATTGGGAAATGAAACAACCAGGGGGGGGAATCTTATTTGATACCCTTTCGTGAATTTAATTTAATTTAGGTAATAGGGCAATTGTTCCCATATCAATCTCATTGTTTATTCATCCTAGGCTGAATCAAGAAATTGCAGAAAAAATGTATTGGTTTATTTTTGTTACAGCGTTTGCTTATGTTTTATATCAAATACAATCATTACAAGCGAATCCACCCGCATGCCAACGGTGTCGAGTAGATGAATCGCTAAGCAATTATCGAATAGCGAATTTGTTTTTTAATCCATTAATCCATTTAGAGAATGGGAAAGAAACCCTAGGAAAGGCTACTTGATATCTTGGATCATGCTACCTTTCGGTAACCTATACATTTTTATGAAATGTGCCCATACTCATACATTTAATTTGTTACTGTAATCGGATAATATCTCGCCAACAAGATGTTTCGAAGATCCTTGGCGCGGTATGTCTGTTAAAAAAAATGCAATAGGCACGTACCTTCGGAGTGATGCACCCGTACGATCCAAGTACTTCGCTCTCCACCGAATCCAGCTCCATGTTGTTATAGATCACCAAACCTGCACTACTGGAGCCACCGCCGATTCGACCCATCGGTTCCTTGGAACTCGGAGACGAAAATCCCGCGCTCTGCTTGATACGGTTTACGGCGGAGGATGGTGCTGCCGCCGCTTTCCGCATCTTATGGGCGAACTCGTGGGATTCCATGTCGCGCAAATACTCAACCGTCGGTTCCGCACCGCTCAGTTTCGACACACTGTATGCCATCCATGTCTCCACGAACTCGACCGGATCGTCTATGTCGTACCGGGTGCAGATTTCAATGCCTTTTTTTTTCGACGATTGGATAATGTTAGCATCTCAAGTTCAGTTGTTTTGCGAAATACTTACACTTGTTGGCCACCTCGTCGGAGGGATCGATCCCGAGTTCATCGAACTGCTCTCTAATGCTTTCGAGAGACACCATTTCACGCGATTGATTTGAAACCTCACTAGTATGACACTTTTTCAAATAGTAACCGTGCTTATGTTTTTTAGAATTAAAGGCATAAATCAAAAAGAAATTTTAAAC
>JAHHFK020003411.1:0-76945 GCA_024533555.2 Aedes koreicus
AGTCGCAAAATATACACCAAAAAACTAGATGCCCTGGCGAACGCTGTCCCGCCTCTACCTTGAACTTGTCAAATGCAGAGCGCTGGTCGGTCATAGACTCTAGATTAGCTTGAATGCGACGCACGTGGTCCCATATTACTTCATCTTTCATTATTTTTAAATTTTCTAGGTATTTCATAATATTTTTTCATATTTCTATACATATAAACCCAATGAACCCCACGACGAATCGAACGGGATAGAAGTAAAACACTTAAAACGTTTATTCTATATGCAATATGTTTATCCAAAAGAATCAAGTCATTTTTGATATACACTCACTTTTTTTTAAAAATATTTTGTTAGATCAGTTTTTTCAAAAGCGGACTACTCTTTTGGTATCCAAATTGTCGAGAAAAGTGGGAAAGAATTGTAAATCAGATAAAGGACTTATTTTCGGTTACTCGCTTAGTAATTCTGAATCTTGATTGTTCGTATTCCGACAGTCAAGTGAACTCAACTCGATCATAAGTGAAATCGGGATACAGTGCAATTCGACCAGTCTATAAAAGCGTTATGATTTCATAGATTTTTATGATTTTTAGGATTTTTTTTTATATTTTTTCTATGAAATTTCTGAGACAAATATTCTCTGTTTATGATACAGTAGATTCAAAAAAAAAATCATAATTCATCAATTATTTAAGTTTTTTCTGACTTTGATTAACTGCTTCTTGGCAAGGTTGTGTAACTTGTTTGGTAGAATTTGATCTAATTTTTTTTTGATAAAGTTTATGAGCTATTGATAAGCATACTGATCTATTTCAATGCTATTTTCTAGGAATTCTTCTAGAGGGAAGAACCACTCATACATCTAATGTATGCTGATCTGGAAAGGTTGGTGCGAACCATCGTCGGTCGAGTTTGTAAGCCCAATGTGTGGCCCGCAAATACTTCACTTTCAGAGGACATTTTGGACAATATTGAGAACTTGCTACCAGCAGAAAAAAGTTTATGTTGGGGAGGAAGCAATGGGAGAGCTGGTCAAATTAAAGGAGATCGACAAACTCCACTTTTTCAACAATGCAAATAAGCATAACGTTGCTGCTGGTAAGCACGTAATGAAAAATTACAAAGTACAGTCCCATTACGTTGTTCGAAATGATGACGTAGGACTACGATACCAAATGTAAGCCATTTAGATGGTACAATGCAATGTTCTTTGAATAAACCCTTTCAGGCCTAATTTATACAAGTAATTTGGTGAATTCTGATTGAGCACCAATAACATTATATGATTGAAAAAAATAGGAAATATATTTTTGAGATGTGCTGGGTCGTCCAAACTGCCCAAGAGTTCAGAACTTAACATCTACAGTTTTAGCAGTAGCTTTATCCGCTATTCATTGTTATGGCATGTACATTCAAACATATTCAGTGAATGTCTTGGAAGACCAACTGAAATTATGAGATAATATTGGGATATTCTATGCCAAACAACCAGAAAAAGGAGGAGTATTATTTTTATTAAAAGAGTAATTGTGTGGTGTTTTTTTTTTGTGGATGAAGAGGAATTTGTAGGGGTTTTTTGGGAAAAAAAGGAAAGATTTTGAATGGAATTGTTAAAAGAAAATAGGGTGGAAAAGGGGAGGGCTTGCGAAAGAATATTTTGTTGGGTGTGGTCATATTGGTAAAAAAACATAAAGTATGGGTGGTGGGGAAACTAACTTAACTTTGTATTGCCCATAAAGCTATTGTTACAATTGTAGACCTTAAGCTTTGAAGGACAGTTTGAATGACCTGAAACTAACAAGGTTATCCTATGATGTATGTGGACGTTTCAGAAAATTCATTGAATGTGTTTGAATATTTATCGTAGCTTTGCAAAGTCCAAAAGGCTACGGTTACTACCGTATGTCTTAAGTTCGGAACTCACGGCCAGTTTTTATGAACCTGGACATCCCGAGATAAACTGATAATGACCGGTGAGCTTACAGAAGCTTCACTGAATGTATTTGAATGCATATCGTCACCTTTCATAGATTATAAAGCTAACTTTACGACTATAGATCCTAAATTCTGAACTCAAGGGCATTTTCGATGACCTATAACTTCCCAAGATATCTCATTATATCGGTTGACCTTTCAAAAGACTCACTTAATTCAGTCAAATACATATTGTTACTTTGTTTAGTCCAAGCAGCTGTAGATTTTAAGCTACAATTCAAGCCTGAAAGTCTTCAGCTGTAGTTTTTAAGTTTGAAATTCCAAGAAAGTTTGGATAACCTAGAACATCCGAAGATTATCTGATAATGTCTGTTACAAAATATGCAATGAATATGTTTTAATGCGCATCGTAGCTTTACACAGCCCAGAAAGCTTTTATTACAACTGTGTTCTGATCCTATGTTCTGATCTCAAGGATAGTTTGGATGACCTAGAACATTGTATATTCGATTATGATGTTTTTTGACTTTAAGAATGTTAATTGAAAATGTTTGAATATTTATTGTAGCTTTGTATTGACTACAATGTACTGTTACAACTGTAAATCTTTTGTTCTGAACGCCAAGACAGTTTGGATGACCTAGACTATCCCAAGATTATCTTCTTGTGTATTTTGACGTTCGAAAATATTCTCTGAATATACTTGAAGACGTGACGTAACTTTGAATATCCCAAAAAACTACTGTTACTACCGCAAATTTCAAGTTCTGAACTCCAGGATGGTTTGGATTACCTAGAGGATCTCACAGTTATAAAATAATGACTGTTGACCTTCCAAAAGATTCATTGAATATATTTGAATACATGTGGTCACCAAAGCTCAAAAAACTACTGTTACAACTGTAGATCTTATGTTTTGAACTTAAGGACAGCTTGGAGTACCTATAATATCCCAAGATTGCCGAATTATGTATGTTGGCCTTCCACACTATTCAATCAATATGGTTAAATACATATCGTCCCTTTGCACACTTCAAACACCTACTGTTACCTACTGATCTTATGTTCTACACTCAAGGACAGTTGGGATGACCTAGATCATCTCCGTTTATGTCATAGTGTTATTTTACGTGCGAAAATATTCACTGAATATGGTTGTATACGTAGCGTAATTTTGTTTAGCCCAAAGAGCTTCAGTTACTTCTGTAGATCTTATGTTCGGAACTCAAGGACAGTTTGGATGACCTAGAACAACATCATACAGTTATCAAATAATGACCTTCCAAAAGTTTCATTCAATATGTTTGAATATGTTTGTAGATATGAAGTTTTGAAATCAAGTACATTTTGGATGACCTAGAACTTCCCAGAAAGATACAAAAATATTTTACGTTTATCAACGAAAATTTAATAATACGTATGCATACGTACAATATTCTAAAACAACGGTGTACACTATTAATAAGGCATTTATTTTTTTCTTCCTGAACTTCTTCATATTCAGGATGTTCAAGGTCGTCAATTGGCCTTAAACTCAATTTTTTTTAAATATTTTCCAGATAGAAAAAGTGATGGAAAATAAATTTGCCGAAGACAGTGTACACTTTTATTCAGTCTGTGTGATTGTATACAGCCATTATCCTTTTGGGGTCATATATGACCACTTTGGCCTGAAGGAGTTAATATACTTTTTAAGGCAAGGTTTAACATTTGCAAAAGTGTGTGGCCCGAAATCAACAATGTTCTGTATTGAAATTGATGCGTATAAATACTTCCTATCGATTGGTGTAAATTTTTTGAAAATCTTTTGAGAAAGGACTGAGATACTCAAAACCTGACCACTTTTCTGGACGGTCGCAATGCGATTTTTTTTAATGAATTGTACCCCAGTATAGAAAACAAAGACGTAGTCCTACGTCAAAAGTCTGGTTTGCAGAACTCGTTTATAAAATATTGCCAATGCCTCAACCCACCAGCCGTTGCATCCAGTGAAAGCTCCAAGTATATTGTGAAAATCGCCAAGTTACTTCAGTTGATTCAGGTCAACTATGATCTTCTTATTGACGAATGGAACTTGTTAAAATGCTAGGTGCTGACCTTGAGTACAGAGTACAGAATTGAGGTGTATTGGAACCAGTTGTTTACTAAGAAAACGGCTGTAGGTGAGCCTAAATACCCTCAGGTAATTAAGGTAGTGAAGTCAGAAGTAATTCTAGCACACACCATGGTGGAAGGCGTTTCAACCGTACGTATAGACCCGTCTTCGCAAAAACGAGCTGCGGACCAAGGCAGGAGGTTGTTGAGAAAACAAGTCACTTGATTACAGGCTTCTTGACAAAAAAAAACCCAAAAAGTGATACTGCGCCGCAGTAGTACTCATTTTCTCAAACGAGGGTGATCACTTAGTTCATTTTTACTATACTTATACAACAAATGTATAAAAGATTAAAATATACTTAAATTTGGAAGTCACTATTTGGTCACTATTTGGTCACTATTTGGTCACTATTTTTTTTGTTTGGCTCACTCTTGCAGATTTAAGTGTTGTGGAGGAACAGAAATTGCCGTATAGGAAAAATATTTGTTTAAAATAAAGCTAAATTGGAGGGGAGGGGAATTTTTGAATCTGTTTGGTTTCTCTAAGATCTCGGCAGTAGTTGTTCTAGACGAAAAAAAAACTTTCAGTTTTTTTTACACCTTCTGCAGGCTAATTGTTACCTGTTCAATAGGTAACAATCATAATTGCTTCACTTTGTTTTCTTTTTTTATTTTATTTTTCCTATTTTCTTAATTTTTATTTTGTAAATATATTTCTCTAATTCAGGTAAAAACTAAATATTCTAATTCCTTTTGTTTATTAATTTTTTTGTAAATATTCCTTTGAATTTTATTATACGTTAGTAAATTAGTAAATTTTTGTTTATAAATATTCTGAATTACGCCTGAAATATACGATAACACTAGATAAATAAAAATAGATTTAATTTGAAAATTTCAATTTAAAATAATGAATTTATCCTACCCTATTTCAATACCCCTTGTACCATCCTATCCAAACCTATCCTTTTCCCATACGCACGACCAAACGCAATAAGCCGAAAATGTCATGTATGCTGCACTGATATCCCATGAGCTGTCAAGCCCATCAACCGAAATTCTGCTGAGTCACGGAATGCAATAAAAGGGAATGTTGGAGAAGGTTTCGGGTTCTTTTCGGGGGGTGGTTTTTTTTTAGTGAGCGGGGGGGGTGGTCGCCCAACCCCACCCGGAAGAAAAAAAAAAAGGGAAAAAAAAAAAAAAAACGGGGAGTGTGTGGGGGGCGACCCACCGAGCAGTGCGAAAACATCAAGTTCACCCTGTGTGGTAAAGCCCTGCTACCGAAGCGAAATATCGCAGCCCCACTGCCGACGCATCGATAACAGCACCGACCACCGTTATCCAGAGGTCGCCACCGAAGAGTCGACATCTCATCGAAGATCATCACCCGGTAACCACCACCAGGTGACGTGTACAGGGCTGGTAGCAGGTCACTTTTTAGTGACTTGGTCACTATTTTGAGTCTAGTCACTAAAAAGTCACTATTTGTATCCAAAAGTCACTAAAGTCACAATTTTCAGGAAAATGGTCACTAAAGTCACTATTTTCGTACCGCCGATTGTAAAAAGTTTAAAAAAATCACATGTACCCATAGTTCAATAGTGAACCGAATTAAGCGTTCTGGTTACACTATATAAAAGTCGCAAAATATACACCAAAAAACTAGATGCCCTGGCGAACGCTGTCCCGCCTCTACCTTGAACTTGTCAAATGCAGAGCGCTGGTCGGTCATAGACTCTAGATTAGCTTGAATGCGACGCACGTGGTCCCATATTACTTCATCTTTCATTATTTTTAAATTTTCTAGGTATTTCATAATATTTTTTCATATTTCTATACATATAAACCCAATGAACCCCACGACGAATCGAACGGGATAGAAGTAAAACACTTAAAACGTTTATTCTATATGCAATATGTTTATCCAAAAGAATCAAGTCATTTGTGATATACACTCACTTTTTTTTAAAAATATTTTGTTAGATCAGTTTTTTCAAAAGCGGACTACTCTTTTGGTATCCAAATTGTCGAGAAAAGTGGGAAAGAATTGTAAATCAGATAAAGGACTTATTTTCGGTTACTCGCTTAGTAATTCTGAATCTTGATTGTTCGTATTCCGACAGTCAAGTGAACTCAACTCGATCATAAGTGAAATCGGGATACAGTGCAATTCGACCAGTCTATAAAAGCGTTATGATTTCATAGATTTTTATGATTTTTAGGATTTTTTTTTATATTTTTTCTATGAAATTTCTGAGACAAATATTCTCTGTTTATGATACAGTAGATTCAAAAAAAAAAATCATAATTCATCAATTATTTAAGTTTTTTCTGACTTTGATTAACTGCTTCTTGGCAAGGTTGTGTAACTTGTTTGGTAGAATTTGATCTAAATTTTTTTTTGATAAAGTTTATGAGCTATTGATAAGCATACTGATCTATTTCAATGCTATTTTCTAGAAATTCTTCTAGAGGGAAGAACCACTCATACATCTAATGTATGCTGATCTGGAAAGGTTGGTGCGAACCATCGTCGGTCGAGTTTGTAAGCCCAATGTGTGGCCCGCAAATACTTCACTTTCAGAGGACATTTTGGACAATATTGAGAACTTGCTACCAGCAGAAAAAGTTTATGTTGGGGAGGAAGCAATGGGAGAGCTGGTCAAATTAAAGGAGATCGACAAACTCCACTTTTTCAACAATGCAAATAAGCATAACGTTGCTGCTGGTAAGCACGTAATGAAAAATTACAAAGTACAGTCCCATTACGTTGTTCGAAATGATGACGTAGGACTACGATACCAAATGTAAGCCATTTAGATGGTACAATGCAATGTTCTTTGAATAAACCCTTTCAGGCCTAATTTATACAAGTAATTTGGTGAATTCTGATTGAGCACCAATAACATTATATGATTGAAAAAAATAGGAAATATATTTTTGAGATGTGCTGGGTCGTCCAAACTGCCCAAGAGTTCAGAACTTAACATCTACAGTTTTAGCAGTAGCTTTATCCGCTATTCATTGTTATGGTATGTACATTCAAACATATTCAGTGAATGTCTTGGAAGACCAACTGAAATTATGAGATAATATTGGGATATTCTATGCCAAACAAACTAACTTAACTTTGTATTGCCTATAAAGCTATTGTTACAATTGTAGACCTTAAGCTTTGAAGGACAGTTTGAATGACCTGAAACTAACAAGGTTATCCTATGATGTATGTGGACGTTTCAGAAAATTCATTGAATGTGTTTGAATATTTATCGTAGCTTTGCAAAGTCCAAAAGGCTACGGTTACTACCGTATGTCTTAAGTTCGGAACTCACGGCCAGTTTTTATGAACCTGGACATCCCGAGATAAACTGATAATGACCGGTGAGCTTACAGAAGCTTCACTGAATGTATTTGAATGCATATCGTCACCTTTCATAGATTATAAAGCTAACTTTACGACTATAGATCCTAAATTCTGAACTCAAGGGCATTTTCGATGACCTATAACTTCCCAAGATATCTCATTATATCGGTTGACCTTTCAAAAGACTCACTTAATTCAGTCAAATACATATTGTTACTTTGTTTAGTCCAAGCAGCTGTAGATTTTAAGCTACAATTCAAGCCTGAAAGTCTTCAGCTGTAGTTTTTAAGTTTGAAATTCCAAGAAAGTTTGGATAACCTAGAACATCCGAAGATTATCTGATAATGTCTGTTACAAAATATGCAATGAATATGTTTTAATGCGCATCGTAGCTTTACACAGCCCAGAAAGCTTTTATTACAACTGTGTTCTGATCCTATGTTCTGATCTCAAGGATAGTTTGGATGACCTAGAACATTGTATATTCGATTATGATGTTTTTTGACTTTAAGAATGTTAATTGAAAATGTTTGAATATTTATTGTAGCTTTGTATTGACTACAATGTACTGTTACAACTGTAAATCTTTTGTTCTGAACGCCAAGACAGTTTGGATGACCTAGACTATCCCAAGATTATCTTCTTGTGTATTTTGACGTTCGAAAATATTCTCTGAATATACTTGAAGACGTGACGTAACTTTGAATATCCCAAAAAACTACTGTTACTACCGCAAATTTCAAGTTCTGAACTCCAGGATGGTTTGGATTACCTAGAGGATCTCACAGTTATAAAATAATGACTGTTGACCTTCCAAAAGATTCATTGAATATATTTGAATACATGTGGTCACCAAAGCTCAAAAAACTACTGTTACAACTGTAGATCTTATGTTTTGAACTTAAGGACAGCTTGGAGTACCTATAATATCCCAAGATTGCCGAATTATGTATGTTGGCCTTCCACACTATTCAATCAATATGGTTAAATACATATCGTCCCTTTGCACACTTCAAACACCTACTGTTACCTACTGATCTTATGTTCTACACTCAAGGACAGTTGGGATGACCTAGATCATCTCCGTTTATGTCATAGTGTTATTTTACGTGCGAAAATATTCACTGAATATGGTTGTATACGTAGCGTAATTTTGTTTAGCCCAAAGAGCTTCAGTTACTTCTGTAGATCTTATGTTCGGAACTCAAGGACAGTTTGGATGACCTAGAACAACATCATACAGTTATCAAATAATGACATGACCTTCCAAAAGTTTCATTCAATATGTTTGAATAATTTGTTTGTAGATATGAAGTTTTGAAATCAAGTACATTTTGGATGACCTAGAACTTCCCAGAAAGATACAAAAATATTTTACGTTTATCAACGAAAATTTAATAATACGTATGCATACGTACAATATTCTAAAACAACGGTGTACACTATTATAAGGCATTTATTTTTTTCTTCCTGAACTTCTTCATATTCAGGATGTTCAAGGTCGTCAATTGGCCTTAAACTCAATTTTTTTTTTTTAAATATTTTCCAGATAGAAAAAGTGATGGAAAATAAATTTGCCGAAGACAGTGTACACTTTTATTCAGTCTGTGTGATTGTATACAGCCATTATCCTTTTGGGGTCATATATGACCACTTTGGCCTGAAGGAGTTAATATACTTTTTAAGGCAAGGTTTAACATTTGCAAAAGTGTGTGGCCCGAAATCAACAATGTTCTGTATTGAAATTGATGCGTATAAATACTTCCTATCGATTGGTGTAAATTTTTTGAAAATCTTTTGAGAAAGGACTGAGATACTCAAAACCTGACCACTTTTCTGGACGGTCGCAATGCGATTTTTTTTAATGAATTGTACCCCAGTATAGAAAACAAAGACGTAGTCCTACGTCAAAAGTCTGGTTTGCAGAACTCGTTTATAAAATATTGCCAATGCCTCAACCCACCAGCCGTTGCATCCAGTGAAAGCTCCAAGTATATTGTGAAAATCGCCAAGTTACTTCAGTTGATTCAGGTCAACTATGATCTTCTTATTGACGAATGGAACTTGTTAAAATGCTAGGTGCTGACCTTGAGTACAGAGTACAGAATTGAGGTGTATTGGAACCAGTTGTTTACTAAGGAAAAAACGGCTGTAGGTGAGCCTAAATTTTTTTTTTTTTTTGTTGGGGCGTAGAACCACTGCGTCCACTGAGTTGAACTTTTGTGGTATACCCCTGTTTACTATTCTAATTCGCATCTTAAAGCTAGATCACCATTTGTCAAGTGACCAGCCCAAGACGCGTCTCCCAGTCAGGCAAAATTGAGTTTATAAAACCCACCACCTTTCCAGGATTTGCAGTCCAAATTTCTTTAGGTTGCATATAGCCACTGTACAGAAATTTAAGTCTGCTCTTGTACAAAGCATCACAACTGCAAAGCAGATGTTCCGAGGTTTCACGTTCCATGTTACAGAAACGACAGATATCATTCTGAACCTGGCCAATGTTTTTCAAATGATATCTACTCGGGCAATGTCCGGTTATTAGGCCAGTATAGGTACAAAGAACTCTCTTATTGAGCTCCAGAAGCTTTTTACTGATTGTAACATTTGGAATTATAAACCTTTTCGCTTGAACACACTTTGTGGTGACCAACCAATTGGTCATCACCCTTTGCACTTCCCAAGATTTTAATTCCATTTTTATGGCACAGTATGATATACCGCAGAATGGTTCTGGGCCAATAAACTGTGCATTTGAACCTTGTTTAGCAAGCTCGTCTGCCCTTTCATTGCCTTCAATGCCACAGTGTCCCGGAACCCAGAATAAATTTACCGAGTTCTCTTGGCACACCTTTCGCAATGAAAGAATGCATTCCCAGACAAGTTTGGATGTGCATTTATAATTACTTAACGCTTTGAGTGCCGCTTGGCTGTCTGTAAAAATACAAATATTTGCATATCTATATTTCCTCTTCAGACAAACGTTAACACATTTTATTATAGCAAAGATCTCCGCTTGGAAAACCGTTGGATAGTTTCCCATTGCCACTGAGATTTCTACCCCAGGGCCGAAGATTCCTGCTCCCGTTTTTGTTCCAATTTTTGAGCCATCTGTGAAGAATTTTATGGAGCCATGGCGAACAGTGGGACCTCCGACTTCCCAATCTATACGTGACGTTTCACATATGTTGTAAGGGATGTCATGGTTTTCCACAGGTTTCATCCAGTCTCCATTCATATACATCACTGGCCCATTTTGAAAGCTTTGTGAAATGCTCAGGTGACCGACTAAGTCACCAGACAGGAAAGTTTTCAGCCGTTTAAGTCTAAGCATACTCTTTTCCGCTTCTAGTTGCACGTATTCGTGCAAAGGCAGCAGATTTAGAATTGCATTCAACGCATTTGATGGAGTGCTGCGCATCGCTCCCGTTATAGCAATGGATACTAGCCGTTGAAGTTTTGTAAGCTTTTTCTGTGCAGTAGCCTCTTTTGTTTTTGGCCACCACACAAGAGAAGCATACGTTACTTTTGGACGTATTATGGATGTATAAATCCACATTATCATTTTTGGTCTTAGACCCCATTTTCTGCCAAATGTTTTTGAGCATATCCAGAAAGCACTGGTTGCCTTACCGAACACACACTCAAAATGCGAATTCCAGTTCAGTGTGGCATCCAGTATCACTCCTAAATATATAACCTGTTCACTAAGATAAATTTTTAATCCTCCCAAAAAAAACTCTTTAATAAAATTCTTTTTCTTAGGTAAAAAGTACAATTACTACTTTTGATGGATTAATGCAAAGGCCCTCCTTGATACACCAAGACTGGGTAAATTTTAGGGCCCATTGCATTCTTTCTGAAATGATGTTGTCAAATTTTCCCCTCACTATAATGACTATATCGTCTGCAAAACCTACAACCTTTTTCCTTTAAGCTTCTTAAAAGTGTTTTAAAATAAGGGCCCATTAGGGGGGGAGGGTCCTGGGGGGACTTTTTGTTTGGCGGTTGTATATATTTTCCTGTTGGTGTGTTTTTTTTTTTTTTTTGTGGTGTGCGATTTTTTTTTGTTTTTGTAAATTTTTTTTTGGTGGGGGGGGGGGGAGAGGTGGGTGCATCTTATTAAAGAATATTTTTTTTTTTGAGGGGTGGGCTGGAACTCAGATAGTGGATGCTTGTTCCTGTAATTTGAATTGATATAATCATTCAACACTTTTTCCATAGTCTTTAATAGGACCGATGAAAGACTTATGGGTCTATATGATTTAGGATGCGCCTGGTCTCGCTTTCATACTTTAGGTATGAAGATAACTTTTACTTGTGTCCATGAAGTTGGAATATGGTTGAGTCTTAAACTTGCCTTAAAAATCTCAATTAATGGCGAGATCAACACTGCTTCGCCGTTTTGAAGTAATGCTGGAAATATCCCGTCCATTCCTGCAGATTTGTAAGGCTGAAAAGATCTCAACGCATTTTCTACCCTGGCTTTCTTAAAGATTTTATCAGCCAAATCATTTGCGGCGATTTTTGTTCTAACAGACATTTGAGATGCCCTTGTAGAACTTCTTCCATCTTCAAGTGATCCATCTCTGATTGGATCTACACACAAAACTGATCCAGGAAAATGTGTTTCCATAATCAACTTTAACGTTTCACTAGGAGTTTTTGTAAAAACTCCATCCTCATTTTTCAGATGCCCAAGTTCAATCGTGTGATCCTTTGCAAGAGCCCTCTGAAGTCTTGTGACTTCCGGACTATTGCTTATGTTTTCACACGTTAGAACCCAGGATCTTCGTTTGGATTTTCTTATTTCTCTATTGTACTCAGTAAGTGCACTCCTATAGGGGGTCCAATCTGAGGTTCTTTTCGCTTTATTAAACAATCTACGAGACGTTTTACGCAGACGTTCCAATTTAGAGTTCCACTATGGAACATCCCTGTTAGAGGACGATTTTTTGATAGGACAACTAGTGGTGAAAGAATTTAAGATCTTATCATTTACCTTTTGGGAAAACGAATCCAATTTCTGAACAGAATCGATCTTTCCACCTTCTGTAAATAACTCCGAATTCAAACACTGTACATATTGATCCCAGTTAGTTTTCCTAGGATTTCTAAACGTAGTAGTTGACCGATTCCCCTCACTCCATTCAAACATAATGTGTCTATGATCTGACAATGACGTTTCTTCAGAAACTTCCCAATTTGCAATTCTTTCATAAATTGCACTATTGCACAATGTTAGATCTAAGACTTCTTGTCTAATAGCATTTCAAAAGGTAGGTACGTTTCCCTTATTGCATATGTCTATATTATTTGATGAGAGATATTCCAATAAGCACTCCCCTCGACTGTTGATATCCGTACTACCCCATACGGAATGATGTGCGTTGGCGTCACAGCCAATGATGAATGACTTATTATTTGCTCTACAGTACTTGACAAATGAATCGATCTCAGGAGGAGGCACCTCAGGAGCATCACCCGGAAAATAGGCTGAAGCCACTATGACCTCAGTTTTTCCTCTGGTGGTAGGCACCTCAACCATGACCGCAACAATGTCCCGTTTGACGAATTCTGTAATGGGATAGCAATTCAGTGTTTTATCAACCAAAACAGCAGTTCTAGGCGTACTCTGCTTTTCATCATAGAACAGCTTACAGTCCTGTGATTCAATACCAAGTATTTTTCCTTTATTGGTCCATGGCTCTTGAATTAGTACCACGCCCAGCCCCTCTTTTCTAAACCTCCGACTCATAACAGCAGATGCTCCTTTTGCATGATGGAGGTTCACCTGCAGGAACTTAGTTGGTTTCATTTCTAAGGGTGGCCCGCTCTTTCTTGCTTGTGCGGGGAGCGATAGACCCTTCGATGTTTTTAATGGTCAGAGCAATAAGCTCGGCATTTATGTATGGAGTAAAAGACCCAGTTACACCTTTTAGCCAGTTTGCTGTAATTTGATCCATGCATTCAAGAGATAAATCACCTTTCTTGTAGCTACATTTTGTAAACTTAGGTTTTACGTCGTCTTTGCTCCTCTACTTTTTGTAGATGAGCTTGTTGCAGAGCATCGAACTGCACTGTCGAAATTTTGAGTTGTGGATAATTTCTAATGATTATTCCACTCTTTACCATTTTTGCCGATTACCCTCAATTTAGATAAAAGCAAACTCATCCTAAATTTTTTTTTAATTTTTTTTTTATTTGTTTATTTATTTAATAATTTTTTTTCCTTCTCCTTTGTTTTATTTATTTTTAAATTATGAAAATTATGAAAAAAGTTTTATATTTGCGTTTATCAGTTTCGACTTCACTTCGGTTTCAGTGAAACTAGCATCACTGGTATTTTATTACTTTCACGCAACAAACATGTATGCGCTAGCTTTTTAGCAAGTCTGAAAGCTTTCCAAGCAAGTTCGAAAGTTCCTCATGCAAGCACCAAAGTTTGCAAGCTAAGCTTGCATCCAAGCTTGCAATGAGGTCTTATGCAAGCCAAGTTGAATAATGTTTTATTCAAGCTTTCAATACAACAGCTTTCTATCACTTGCCGCGTTTTATTTTCTTTTCTTTTTCTACTTTTCTATATGGCACACAGTTAATAAAGGATAATTACCTTTTTACACTGGTTCTCACCTGATACACTTAACTTTTGTCACCGGTATCGATTCAACTATCACTTTTTCACTCACTCTCGATTTATCGATGCGTTATGCACTCGAAAAAGCAGCAATATACAGAGCCCGAAGACAAAGGTAGTGTAAACATAACCAGTGATGCCAGCCGCTATGGCAAATTTGGTTTAATTTGCTTGATTAGTTCATGAGATACGCAGAAACTTCTATTTCATTTGTATGGGAGCCCCCCCTTTTCAGAGGAGGGAGGGGTCTCTTACTATACTAAGAACCTTCCCCGGCCTCAAAAACCCCTGCATACAAATTTTCACGCCGATCGGTTCAGTAGTCTCCGAGCCTATTAGGGTCAGACAGACAGACAGACAGACAGAAATCCATTCTTATATATATATAGAAGATTTCGTTTTATTACATGAAAAGTACAAACAATCCAATACTAAACTTTTTATGAAAAAATAAAATCCATGCACCTTTTCACATAAAACGTATTAAAATACTCATTTGATTTTTGCTAGGACAAGTTAATGCAATCCATGTACACTATAATTAATATCTATTCAGCTCTTGAACTTAAAGACTATACATTTATTGCACATATGGTTCATTGACCACATTTAATAAAAAAATAAGTGCCGCACCAATACAGAGCAATAAATTTGCACTTTGCCCAAATCTATAGGTGCTGGCACTTAAACATAAGGTGCATTGTTTTTTGAGTGTACGTAATGAAAAACCATTTGTCGCATATTACAATTTATATGTTGTATGTAAGATATATTGTTACAATATGTGGAATTGTTCTGTAATGGTCTTAACTAAAAATTCTTTACACTAACACAGATGGTCACTGTATTTCATATTGTCATTGTAAGATATTTTTCATTCTGGATTATATCCAGAATATTTTAGAATAACATTTTGACATAAAATAGAACGAAAATAAAGCGAATAATACCGCATATTCAGCAAAATGTTATTTGGCCTCTGCCATATAATTAAAACTGTATAGGATACTGTTAACTAATACGTAGTAACTTAAGGGTTATTATCACAACAATATTGGAAATAGTTATCAATAACACAGTGTAACAGTGATTCGGAACTTTTGAAGTGACATAGTAGAGATTGTTTATCTGGTCGAACATAACACAAAACCGTGTTCGAAATGTTTGTAACACCCTAAAAAAAAATATTTATTGTTAAAAAAACCGTCTTTTGGTACTTTTTTGCGCATAAAAATTCGTACACGCGCATTTTTCGACCAATTTCAAAATTTTTGGCGATTTTGAATAGCTTTTTATTGTAGCTTTAAAAAAAAAATATCTCCGTTTAATTTGAACGAGAAAGAAAAAAATATTTACGTAAAAATCTGACTTTTTGGCCTTTTTTTGGTGTTTTTTCGATTTTGACGCCATTTTTTTGGTACAACTCATTAAAATTGCCTAATGTAGGACACATATCGTTGTTGTCTTTGAATAAAACAAGGTAAATTTCATCCAAAAATAATGAGAATTGTCAAAGTTACGACGCTTTTCCGACAACTGTCAAACTTGCCGTTACCGTTCCGTTTTGCGCAAACATCGTGTTTTGGCCATAAATGCTGTCTAAAAGATCAGCACGTAACACCATGCCGTTATTTCCCCCGGAAGGTGTTACAGTAAATAACGACGGAGGAAATTCGTCCAGTTTCATCGCATTAGTGAACACGTGAAGAATTGTGTCTCGAAGAAAAAGGCAAGATGTGTGATAAGCGCAACAACTTTTGTTACGTCTGCGGTTTATTGGTTGACAAGAATCATCGATTTGAGTTAAGAACAAATAAAACTGTGGTTGAAGCGTTCAACCTCTTTTCCAAATGCTCATACGTGGAAAGTGCTTGGTATGAACCCGAATATATTTGTTCGGTGTGCTGTACCAAATTAAAAAAAATGGAAAACCTATTAATGTGATGACCTGCGTTTGCCATTCGTGACTCCCATGGTTTGGCATTATCAAATATATCACAAGCCGGAGGATTGCTACTTCTGCCAAACAAAAATCACTGGTCACCACCATAAAACTCGCCACCTCATAAAATATGCGGATGTGTTGACTGTATCGAAACCTGTCGCAAGGGGAGAACCAGATCAGTCAACTACAGGCAAAAATCCTGCAAATTTTCCTGAATCAAGCAACGAACCTACCGATGAGGGAAATGATGAACCTTATATTCCAACCGGAGCAATAGGAGCCGAACGACATTTCGTGTCAAATCAGGATTATCGTGATCTTGTGCGCGATTTGGAACTGTCTTTAAGACAAACAGAGATTCTGGCCTCCAGATTGAAGCAGTGGAATATAGCAGACAGTGACTTCAAAGTAACGTCTGCACGAGATAGAGACCTATCCTCGTTCGAACAAATTTTTGAATTTGATGATACCGATAACAACCTTGTGTATTGCGTTGATGTGGATACATTGTTTGATGCACTGGACCACAAGCACTGTCCACAAGACACTATGGGCGATTTCCATACAAGCAGGCGGACGAAAATATTTTGATCATTTTTTCTTGTTTTGTAGAGTTTTCTTTGGTTGATGTTATCAAAATATGTTGTTAATATACTTTTTTTAACATTTCGGGATTAACTTTTCAAAAGGGCTTAACTTTCCATTGATTTAAAAAAAAAACTATAATATCTTGAAAACGGATGTGACTAAAACTCTAATTTCAAAGGATAAATCATGATAATAATATTTCAATCTTTCTAAGGGAACATCACAAATTACGTGATATATTATGGGAGGGGGGCTCAGAAATAGAAACGTACCATGTATTAGGTATGGCATAATATGCTACGAAGTAGGTCTGGAAATGATCAATATTATGCTACGCCATTTGTGGATGGTCCCAAACAGAGATATTGCCTTTTCACAGAAAACTTAGCATGCATAGAATATTCAGAAAGAAGAAGAAGCAGCATCCGCAGCTGTTGCTTCCTTCAATGATTTGAATATTACCAAGCAAACTCGATGCATAGGTACAAGGTAATCGCTGAACAAAATTTCGGGTATTTGAATCTGACGCCTGATGCAATTTTTTCTCTGAAACGGCAATAATAAGAATTGATTTTCGGTCCAACCATCAATAACGTAATTTATTTTTCGAAATTGTTCCATACTGCCTTCCCCTTGTATGATTTTTACGAATAAACCTGATAAACGTTTCATGACAAGATCCCTTTACCCGTCTGCCCCAGCAAAATTAATAGATGACTTCTTTGTATAGAACACGCAACAACAAAAAATTCATAATCTGCTTCAGTTTATTTATTTACATAACGGTAGAAATACATATATATTTTTACAAAGCGAATATACAATAACAACTCCAATATTTTTTTTGTCGATTTGCATTAATCTTACTATGTTTCTGTTTCATCACAAACAAAATCCTCATCAACTTCATCGACCGCTTTCATAAGTTCCTCCAACGCATCGCAGTTATCGGTGTCGGATGTTGAACGTGTTTCAGAATCTTCAAAAATCATAAAACTTTTGACGATATCTGGATAATCTAGAACATTTTTTTTCTGTCGTCTTTTCTCCATCCAAAGTGAGCTGATGAATGGGTCTGATTCATTCATGGCACGAATGAAGACATCATGTAAGTTGTCCAGCCTTGAGCGCTTTCTAGCATGATGGGTTCGGTATTTCTTTAACTGTTTGTGCTGGCTTTCTGCTGCCTCTTCTGCTAATATACCAAGCGGCGCTGGAGAATGCATAATAATTTCTCCGGCATGAGCGAGTACTTTATGCACAGTTGCAGGAATTTTATACCAATCGTACAATTTCAGATAAAGTCGGTAGGTATCCTTGCAATACGAATCTATTTTTTCGGGGTTTATTGGGTCTTGACAGTTGATAGCAATTAAAATATTTCTAAACCTCACAATCCATTCTTCGTCGATGTTCAGAATTCTGCTTAAAAGCTGAGGATTTGCCAATGTTCGTCGACAAACGTTACCTGTAGTACTTGTACCTGCACCACCAGATCTTGGTTGATCTACTCTGACTCCAAAATGCTCATGAAGCTGTTTCGTTATCAGTTTTTTTCTTTGTTCGTATAATTCTTTAAATGGCTGTGAAACCTGCCATTTTTTAAAATCCATTCTATATGCAATATGCAAAAGGCATTCGAAAAATCGAATCCAAGCATGAAGCGGAGATATACCGTAATGTAGAGCATCTTCGTTTGTTAAAAATCCTTCTTCAAACTTTTCTTTACTGTTCATTACATTAGGCTTTGCTCCACAGATTGGGCAATTTTGCATTGATGAACTTCCTGTAATATACGTGAGGACTTTTCCATCTATCATGCTAAGTACAAAATCAAAATCAACAAGAATTATTTTGTCATTTAAAAGCTCGACCTTCACTGGCGTCAATTCATTCATTTCTTTTTCAATGTCATTTTTTGTGTCAAGAATTACCTCCTTACTCTCTTTGATAAATTCAAGGATGATGGGCCTACAAAATCGAATACTTTGAGGCGTAGCATTGAACCACATAATCATTTTTCGATCATTATGCATGAATAACTGAATTGGAGTAAGTGTTGATGAAAATACATCAGAATCATTCTGACATCATTCTGGCAGCTTCTGGTGGTACTGAGAATACCCGGTTGAGCCATCCATACCCCAACTACATAATAGAATTAGTTCAGCACTATCCAGCTCGTTAGAATCCATGTACTCGTTCAGCTCTGCGTCGATTATTTTCACGATTCGATGCACTGTATTGTCCAGAAGCGCCTGCAGTTTTACTCTAATTTTTGAAGCGGTTGCTTCGATGAACTCGTTGGGAGGTGCGCATTACTTTTTTACTTCCCCGATGACGCCGTAAGGTGAAAATCGTGACGGTGATTCTCTGTGTATTAGTTCGTATTGGAATCGACTAAATCCAGCTTCGATGAAAAAACTAAAAGCTTCCTCGGGTGACATCATTCCACGTTGATCAGTTAATTGCGACAACATTGTTCTAGAATCTCCTCGATTTCTTAGAATAAGGCCGATGACTTTAACTAAATTTATCTCTTTCCTATTGTAAGCTGTCCTTCTTGCCATTACTAGAGCCTTTTCGATGCTGTCTACTTTGGGATCCAAGCTTTCGTTGTCAATGACACGTCGTTTTCCTCTTTCGCTCAGATCAGCAAAAGGTTTTGAGGGTCTCCCACGCTTTGCAGATGACGCCGAGGTTGAAGGAGCATCTTGTTCTTGTTCGATGAACTCCGCAATGCCGAAGTCTCCATTTATCCAATCCCGAGAATATGCCTCGAATCTTTCCTGTTTTCGTTGAGCTTCATTCCACTTTAGCTTGTATTTACAAGCGGTCCTATAGAGTTTATCCTGGAGACGTTCACGTTTTTCCTCCGATATAGGATAGTTTTCACAAATAAATTTAAAAGCTCTTTCAACATTCGCATTATGCGTCAATTTAGAATCAAACAACGATATTATAACTCTATTATCCATTCTTACACTTGCACTCAACCGTAGTTTATGGGATTTCAAATAATACACTGTCAGTATAAATACCACTCACCATGAGCCTCAAACATTGAGTACCTAAGCGAGTCGATGGCAGCAAGGTCCACATACACGTAGGTACGAATTAACGAATTTACGAAAATTAATAAAGCAACACCAGCAAAAATTCAGGAAACACATTATTCAAAAACAAGACAAAATAAAAAAAAGAACGTAAACTTTAAACTTACATTGGAAAACATGTTAACATGAAGAAGCCCTTGTATGCGATGATAATAATACCGATTTTATTATTTATAACCAATTATAGCAGAAACTGTTTTAAACATATTTTTAATAATTTTAAATTTAAAAAAGGTTCAGCCCTTTTCAAAATATGGTCGAAATTTTCTGTAAAGTGTTAATTTATAACTTATTTTGGTTAAACCATCGCCAGAAATTACCAAAATCGCCCAAAAAAGTAAATACGTTTTCATCAACCTAAAATAATGGAATTGCACCAAAGTGGTCATATTTCTAAACCGCCTGATTTCAAAATGGCGCAAGTTTGCGCAGAGTTTTCCTTCGTAATTTGTTATTATACATCCCCCACTTGATTCAGAGCTGCTGGGTTATGCGGGGATATGCGGGGGAAAAAAGTTGCTGATCAACAAAGTTGAAATTTCTAATTTTTTAATGTTTTTTCTTCTCTTAAAGATTTTTTTGATTTTATTTCTGAATGACAACCTATCGTATTATTATTTTTTAAAGCTAGTTTTGTTACCTTTTCAATCATGTATAGTGAGCTAGGGGTTATCTCATAAAAACAGGTCAACATTTAACTTGATATAAAGCGTATTTTTTCGGCAAAAAGTACGTTTTTTCGCTAACTTACAACTTTGACATCTAATATCTCAGGAATGAAAAGTGCTAGAGGCTTGCAACTTTGAAGTTTTCTTAATTTATATGTTTACTTTTGATAAAAAAATTGAATAAAAGTTTTGGTGAAGGTCACTTTTCCGATTTTCGTCCGCCTGATATCTTATAGTGCAAGATTGGCGATTATTTCTAGACGGTTCTTGCAAAAGTGAGTATTTAATGTGTTACGAGTTTATGAAAACGAAGTTAGGGTAAAATTTTGAAATTCGTTTTCAAATAACTATCATCATAGGTCTGAAAGCAGTATTGCTGCACAACAAAAATGAATTGCCATCAGTTCCAGTAGCATACTTTCATATCAGAGACGTATCAAACGATGGAAAAAATTCTACGATTGATAAATTACAATAAATTTCGCTGGCAGATTGTCTCGGACCTCAAAGTCCTGACAATTTTGCTTGGAATGCAGGGAGGCTACACTAAATATCCATGTTATTTTTGTGAATGGGACAGTCGGGCAAAAAATCATTACAAGTGTAACAACTGGCCACCGCGAAAGATGATTCAAATAGGCAAAAAGAATGTCCTTAACATTCCATTAGTGAAGACTGATGATATTATTTTGCCGCCATTAAAGGGTGATACGGTCAAAATTTGGTCAAGGGAAAACGCGTGTAAATCGGTGAAATCGTTTATTTAAAAAATCAGATTAAATTTCTTTTTCAAGTTCAATAAAAATTCAGGAAAAATATTCAGTTAGGCTTCCGCTTTTCCAAATCCGAATTGCCGGGCCTTACGCTTGACCCCTGCCATCAGATTTTGTACAGCCACCTTGTCCACCTTCTTCGCCGCAGAAAGCCAGTTTGTTTTGAACTGCTGCTCGTCCTTAGCAGTTTTTTTGGTCTTCTTTAGGTTCCGCTTGACAATAGCCCAGTATTTCTCAATTGGGCGGAGCTCTGGCGTGTTGGGAGGGTTCTTGTCCTTGGGAACCACCTGCACGTTGTTGGCGGCGTACCACTCCATGGCCTTTTTACCGTAATGGCAAGATGCCAAATCCGGCCAAAACAGTACGGAACAACCGTGTTTCTTCAGGAAAGGCAGCAGACGTTTATTCAATCACTCTTTCACGTAAATTTCTTGGTTGACAGTCCCGGAAGCTATGAAAATGCTGCTTTTCAAGCCACAGGTACAGATGGCTTGCCAAACCAGATATTTCTTTGCGAACTTTGACAGTTTCGTGTGCTTGAAAATATCTGCTACCTTTCCCCTTCCTTTTGCCGTATAAAACTCCTGTCCCGGAAGCTGCTTGTAGTCGGCTTTGACGTAGGTTTCGTCGTCCATTACCACGCAGTCAAACTTCGTCAGCATCGTCGTGTACAGCCTCCGGGATCGCGCTTTGGCCGTCGTATTTTGTTTATCATCGCGATTTGGAGTCACTACCTTCTTGTAAGTCGATAGTCCGGCTCGTTTTTTGGCTCGATGCACGGTTGTAGACGATACACCCAGCTTATTTGCGGCATCTCGGAGAGATAGGTTAGGGTTTCGCTTGAAACTACCGGCAACTCTCTTTGTCGTCTCAGCGGCTTCCGGTTTTCGATTTCCCCCCGATCCAGACTTCCTGGCTGTCGACAAACGTTCCCCAAACACTTTAATTACATTTGTAACGGTTGATTTGGCAACTTTTAGCGATTTTGCCAACTTTGCGTGCGAGTAGCTCGGATTTTCGCGATGCGCGAGCAAAATTTTGATACGCTGCTCTTCTTGCTTGGACGGCATTTTGACAACTGAAGAGTGAATTCCAAAATCAAAATAGGAGCAACATTCTTCACACACACACCTTCAAAATGAGGGGTGTTCAGGTTTTTTAAATGCAAAATTGAAAGAAATACGTCAAGTTGATATTGACCAAATTTTGACCGTATCGCCCTTTACACTTGAAATTGGGATACATGAAACAGTTTGTTAAACGACTCGACAAGAACAGCGAGGCTTTTCTACACCTAAAACTTGTATTTTCCAAATTAAGTGACGCTAAGATTAAAGAAGGTACTTATAAAAATTTCACAACACAACACACTCTTCGAAAAAAAAATCATCCCAATGTATTTTAATGTTCCGATTATTATGAATTACAGGCATTTTCGTTGGACCACAGATTCGTAAGCTTATGACTGATAAGGACTTTGTAAAGAAATTGAACCAAGTAGAAAAAAGAGCATGGCTTAGTTTTATTTCTTTGTGCCAAAACTTTCTTGGAAACGTCAGAAGCTCGAATTACGTTGAGGTGGTCCACGAGTTTTTGGAAGCCTATGGAGAGATGGGATGCAACATGTCAATAAAAGTTCATTTTTTGCATTCACATTTGGATTTTTTCCCAGACAATCTCGGTCAATTCAGCGACGAACAAGGTGAACGATTCCACCAAGAAGTATCAAGGATTGAAAAAAGGTTTACAGGAAAGAACCAAGTTAGGATGATAGCTAGCTACTGCTGGTCACTGAAACGTGAAACCGATGACTCGTCTTATAAACGCAGAAGATCAAGCAAACATTTTTAACTTAAATCTATCCGAATATTCACTGTCGTTCTGCTTTGAGTGCAAATTTGAAGAGACAAGATTTAAAAAACAAGAGACATAGTATGTTATAAAATCATTTAAAATATAATCCGGAATGTTAATTTTTCATTGAAAGTCCGAATGGCCCTCCCATTTTGCTTATTCCTTTCCTGTATACATTGTTACTCCGGAGCGCTCTCAACGTTGATTTTTTTTTCTTTTGGGAAAAGCGTCGTAACTTTGAAAATTTTCATTATATTTAGATGAAATATACATTGTTTTATTCAGAACTGATTAGACCACAACAATATGTGTTCTACATTAGGCAACTTTAATGAGTTGTACCAAAAAAATGGCGTCAAAATCGAAAAAACACAAAAAAAAACCAAAATTTCTGATTTGTTCGTAAATATTTTTTCCATCTCGTTCAAAACAAACGGAAATAAATTTTTATCTTAAAACCACAATAAAAAGCTATTCAAAAACGCCGGAAATTTTTAAATCGGTTGAAAAATGCCCGTGTAGGAAATTTTGTGCGGAAAAAAGTTCCGAAAAACGGTTTTTTAACAATAAATAAATATTTTAAGGGTGTTACAAATATGTTGAACACAGTTATGTGTTAAAATTGACCAGATAAACAATCTCTACTATGTCACTTTGAAAGTTCCTTCACTTTTTTTTTTTTTTTGTAGCACAGTGTAATATGGGGAATTGTCAATGAATGGTTTTTAATTATGCGTGAAACCACGAAGGACTTTTTTTTTTTTGGGTGGCGGCTTAACTTAATTTTGGTTTGGTTTTTTGTTCTGGGGGGGTGGTTAAACATTTTCCACCTCCCACCGGCGTTTTTGTGGGGGGAGGAAAAACACTATGCTGAGAAAAAAAAAAAAAAAAAATTATTTTTTTTTTTTTTTTTATAAATTTTTTAAAAAATTTTTACATTTTTTTTTTTTTTTTTTATTTTATATTTTTTGTTTTATTTTTATAAAAAAAAAACATAACTTGAGGGTGGGGGGGGGGGGTGGGGGGGGGAATTGTTTATTATTAAGGTGTAGTAATTTACAAACTGAGTCAAATATTTGGCACAATGGGGTGTACAGTAAGCTACATCCCAATAATATATAAAGCATTAAAATATTATTTAATTTATGTATTGCGCAATTAAATATGCCAACCGAAATCTGATCGAAAGCCCCCTCCAGATGTATTAACATTTGAAATTTCAGCCCAGTAACCGAGCAGCATCCGCTAACTGGGCTGTGCACTTAGCCCAGTTTGAGAACGGTTACTGTATATATTTATTTGTTCACCTGGTCTATATTTAATCTTTACAAATATAACTTAACCCAAATAACAATAACATATATTCACTGTTCTTTGGTCTCTCTTCTAACCGACTCGTACATTTGATAATTATACTTGGCTTTTATGTGTTGATTTATATTAAGTTTTCCTGATTTTTCTTGATTGAAAGCAACCAAATTGTTGAATGCAAAAATTCCCTTCATCATGTGTGTCCCAAACCTGTTTCAAATTTTAGTTTTGTTTATATTGTAAACGAAAAAAAAAACTCTTTTCACCGTCGCAGATGAATGAGGAAGAATTAATAAATTTGGTATCAAATTTCGTAGATTCGGAGAAGCAAATGAAATGTCAAATCTTTTCAATGCTAAAACCTTTCCCCGAAACAACGTGGCATCATTTTCATGCTTCAAATGATCAAAGTCGATGTTTCTAAGTTCCCGGAATTCATTATCAATATCTTGATACTTATCATCTTTGTTTTCCCAACTTATCTGTTTCCCTCTTGTTCACACTTCTTTAATTCAAATGATTCACTAGCGTGCGTCGATAAAACTTCAAAAAGCTGCAGTTGACAGATAGAGAAAGTTGATTTATAAACGCTAAAAAACAGCAGCCTTTTTAGGGGATAGGAATCTTTCCACATTTAAAAAAAAATGTCCTACAATTAATGGGTAAAGTAACAGGGTTGTGAAAAAAAAACTGGAAAAAACTGGACAAAAGTCAGAAAAGCTGAACGATTTGAAAATTTAACTGTTTGACTGGATTCCGTAAAAAAAAACTGGAAGAATCCAGGTTAAACTAGAACATTGGCATCCCTGGGTGACGAGCAGCCAATTTCGAGAAGCTGGAAAGGGTTGCCAGTTAAACAAATTTAATTCGATAGAGTTAAAATTAAGAAATCTTGCGTTGAGTTTAGCTCCAAACCAAGAGTACAAAGCAATGTGCAAATCCACTTGCGCTGAGTTAAGCTCATAGCCACGCTTGGTATTAAAGTGAGAAACTTGCGCTGAGTTTACCTCATAGCCAGGCTTTATATTCAGGTGAACTACTTGCACTGAGTATAGCTCATAGCGAAGTATTGAAGTGAATAACTTACGCTGAGTTCAGCTCAAAGCCAAGGAACATCTAGCCCTCAATGAACAGGTTAAGAGAGAGAAAATAACAAAATGATAACACGTATAAAAGTTTCAATGGATTAATGCAAATCCAAAAAAAAAAGGGGTCGGGGCTTCAAATGGTGAGTTGACAACTTCGAAGGAGGGTGCGACTGACCTCTCGTCCTCACAAGTTCCTACCTCACGCCTCCACGAGTCATATGATCACAAAAGACTGCCAGCTGAAACATGGAGACGCTGGTTGGCGTAGCCTGGGCAATGTTGTCAATCTGACAATAGCGAAGTGAGGGGGTTCGACCGAAGATCTTATACCTTTAAATCATATTGTATATTTTCTATTCTCATTTTATTAATAATTTCAGCACGCTTTGGAATCATCTTTGCATTCCAAAACTATGTAAGAGCCAGGCATCAAAGGCGGAATTTGTATCTCATCATTTCAGCATACCATTTTATTTAAAATTGCACTTCTGAACTTCAACTATTATATTCATAAAAGACTGGCATGTGCTTATACGTAATGTAGGATTATATTTTAATGTTGTGTTTGTGGTATTATGGTAAGATAAGCCATTTCTTTAAGAAATTATCCCACCGGACTCTTCGTTCACTCTATCTTTGAAATGTTGCTAGAACAGTATAAAGAAAAATATTACAAATATAACAATGTTTTATAAACTAATATCTTTTATTGAAATTTTATCTTTTATATTTCGAATGATCTATTCTGTTTTCAGCTTTCCCAGGACTAGTAGGATATTGATACATATCTAACTTTTATTTATTTTTCAGTAACAATCCATTCAAGTTTGAAATTTGAATAAATTAGCTTTTTTGTCTATAATGGTATCTTAATTTGTTGTGTACAAAATATATTATATATTAAATAACATATAACGGGGAAAGGGAGGGACCATCAGGGCACCCAAGTAAAACGATTTGGATAGGGAGCATGGGACTGCCTCCTCCCTATTGTTAACATTTCGCAAAACGAGGGCGGGCTCTTCGACCCCATCTATTGGGTTTATTCTGTCAATCGAGGGCTCGATTCTAGTGCTGTGAGCGTGAACTTGCGTTTGGAAGGAGATTCTCTTCCTATATTCGCGGGTTTCGCGTAAGTGTCTCTGCTTACGGGCCCACCCAAACGTTTTTGGCCCTTCATACAGGAGCTTGATGATCACAAACAATAATAGAATCCTGATCAAATCGTTTTTCAGATTATTCCACTGCTATGGAAAGTTTCGTTGGTGAAAAGGTGGTTGTTTTAAATTTTTTTCATCATCATCCAAAAAAAGGGGGGGGGGGGGTTGTTAGAGAGATATATTAATTTAAAATAAACTTAAATCGGAACTAAGGTACCCTAAAGGAATATTTTGGAATTTATGTGGGCGGGGGGGGGGGTGTGTGTTGTGGTGGGAGGGGGGAAGGGGGGGGGGGGAAAAAAGGGAAAGGAAAAAAAAAAAAACACGCTAAGAAAAAAGAACCCAAAATTAAGTAAAAATAAACTCAACGTTGAGTTCTGTCAAGTGAGGTTACCAGTTGGGTGAATTAAAAAATTTAACTAGGTATAATTCACCCATCTTGTCAGTAATGTTGGATATACTCAAATTTAAGTTTTTTTTATGTTCGATATTTAATTCCAATTTTAAAAATTTTAATTGGCACACACCTGCCGTCGTGTCGTGAATTACAACATCGTCATTCGTTATATTGTTGGTTTTATGCTTATAGATCTATGTATACTATCAACAATGTTTGAAAATTTAATCAGGACCATTAACTATTGTAAACTGGTATTTCCAAACCTAATTTGTTTATATTTTAATTTGAAGACCAAAACAACTCAATTTTAAGTTGAAGCTACTCAACCATCCCGTTCTCTTCGCGCATTGAACGGTTGAGTATTTTCAACTTAATTTTGGTTGAAAATCGTAGCACCCGTCGGCGGTGTTGACGATTGTCATTTATTTGTTAGTCTGGTCGACTACGAACGCATTATTTGTTCGTCGCAATTGTCTTAGGTTATCGGATAACCTTTCAAATCCACGAAATGGTAGCATTGTTAGCAACGCTATTACTTATGAATTGCCAACGTATTTATGAGGTGTTTTATTGTTTTATTGCACCAATATTGACAAATAAAAATGATCGATTTAACTATTTGTCCGTGTGTTTTAATATTCTGTTCGAAAAAAATGATCATTAGGTATCTATGTTTATGTATAAATTTCTCCCATTTATTTCGATAATTCATTAGGTAAATTTTACCCATTGGCACTTGAAATGTAAGTACCCAAAATTAGGTAAATTTTACCCATTGCTATTTGAAATGTAATAACCCAAAATTGAGTTTTCATCTTATACCTAATTTTAACTTAATGCACAAAACATGCGAGATGGGTGAAAAAAACTTAATTTTGGGTACTTTTTTCTTAGCGTGTAGGAAGGATGCAGATGGGGGGGTGAGAAAAAATTTGGGGAAAGGTATTGTTGGGTGGGGGGGGGGGGGGATGAAAAGAGGGGAGGAAATATATAGGTTTTGAACGTTAATAACTAAGTCATTCCACGATTGATTTCCAAAATGTTTGCACCAATCGATCGGAACATTTTCTACGCTCCGATTAAAATATTTCAAACTATTGATTTTTAACATGCAACTAATAAAATTAACGCAAATATGAAGTGATGTCTTATAATATCGATTTTTCATAGTAAATTTACCAAATGCACAGTACTTTCCGCGCACAGACTTCATATTTAAGTAAGGAACGTCTCCTAGGCAGCCATGAATGTTATAAAACGGGTACACCTTCGCATTTTGATTTAGTTTTCCGGCGGTCGTGGAGCTGTGCAGGGTAGGATCTGCAGTTGGACGAGCAGTCGCTGCCCAGAGAGGCGTTGGTGCAGTTCAGTTTCAGTTGGTCCAGAGGCAATAACACTCTCGCCGGGACAAACGGAGAATGAGATCACCCTATACCATCTGCAGTGGTGAATTTCGAATCGAGAAGATAACGGCGGGAGAGGATCAACCCAATATCATCGCAGGCAGCGATCGGAGGCTGGATGACGATCGTTAGAAAGGAGATTGACCAGTTGTTGGTGGTGCATCTCAGGCCCAGCACGCGAGTGGGACCTCACGCGTTGTTTTAAGTTGTGCAATGAATTATGTTAGTATATGTTAGTAATAAATGTAGTGTTCGAAATACAATTGTCATTTGTGATGTAACCGCGAGTGTGTGGACGATTAATCGGTTAATTCTTGGAAGCCCTAGGTCACGGGCCAACCAAGGGATCCAGGAAAAGAAACCCAAATTGGACCCCGCAACCCAAATCACCTCTACAAGGGTATAGGTCGAATATCGAGTGTTGGATGAAAGATCGTGGTCTATCGAAGTGAGTACTCCGTTCTCCAACATTTTGGTCCTTCGAGCCGGATCGGGCTGGACCGGACGACGCTTGGACTCGGTAACTGGCAGTTTATTGCGGACAATTTGGCGCCATTGCATGCTTTTCGCCATCATCCTCGGCAACAATCGAAAGGTAGCCATCTCACTCGTGAATAGTTGGTGAACAATCGGCACGGTAGCCATTATATACATCAACAATTGGCGCGGTAGCCATCAATTCCTCGAATAATCGACATTTTGCCATCATCACACGGCATTAAGGATCCGGGGACAACGTGACTTCGGTTTGGACATCCGTCGATTGGAACCTTTTCGTGGGTAAGTGGAACCATATCTATATGTCCAGCCGAGGCTTGGAAACTACCTGATGCTAACACCTACATTCTACAATTGCATGAAACCAAAACTACTGCCACGGTGAACGAGTTGGAGAAATCAGTGGCAACGATCGATCGGTAGGAAACGATCTTTGTGGCATACATTGCATAGTTTGGACAACGACTGAGATGCACGGATTTGGAAATCGGTTCCATTAGAAGGACGCTCAGGAAGAGTATTTCTCTACGTTGGTGAAGAATAGCATGAACACTAGTCTGGATTGTGTTCACATTTCCTACAATCTATCAACTGATCTCATTCGTCTACAACAGGGAAGACCTAGGAAAGAAGGAAGAGGCTGTGCTGTATTTTATATGATTGAGTGAGTGCTTAGAATTAGTATATGTCACGAAGCAGGACGTTACAGAAATTACACATTTTAAATGAATCGTATCCTCTTTGGCCTTCCTTTCACACACTGAGCCCTGAATAATCAAGCAATTAGCTTGCACCTAATTATACGCAATACTTCTCGAATTTTGGACTTCACCGGGAGTTGCAGTACTGCAGGTTTCCTTGAGTAAGTTGCCTCAGTATATGCCCGGCCGAAGCCGACTTATTTGGTTACTACACCACATTCTATTTCTTCGCAAACCGCTTCACTTGTCCTCTTGAGTTACTGCTGCAAATTATACGGATTGTTTGACGTCACAAGGCTATTTTGAATTGAGCATTTTAACTCGACTAAACTGGAGCACCATTATTCATTTTCTCGGGTAAATTAATGCAGTATATGCCTAGCGATGCTAGGTCTACACGCAGCATACTACACAACGCCTCTCTCTTGGTTCCCAATTACCGTAACTTGCTACCATGCTATCTACCGCCACCAAGAAGCCGCCGTCGATGAGGGCATTGACGGCTCGGTTGAAGGAAATCAATCTTTCATTCAACGATATTCTACGGTTTGTGCAATCGTTTAAGGAGACTAACACAGCTACCGAGGTTGAGGTACGGCTGGGTAAATTGGATCAGCTTTGGGAAGGTTATAGCGAAGTTTTAGTGGAAATCTTCGCCCACGAGGACTATAAGTCGGAAAGTACCACGTTAGAGAAGGAGCGCAATGAGTTCAGCGATCGTTATTACGAAATGAAATCGTTCTTATTGGACAAGGCAAGGGACTTTCAGGGAGTTCAGGAACTGGTGCAGTCTACCCAAAGAAGAATGCTAAGATGGAACAGTTGGTACAAATATTTTTTCATTTCAGTGTCCTTATCAAAAATTAAAATCGGTCCCTTTCGAATGAGCACTCCCCGGTAAACGGGTTGACAGATCTTGTTATGCTCATGCCGTTCCCTCGTTCTGCAAACAAAGACCAAAGTACCTTGAGAACAAGGTAAAGCATATTGCCAGCTGTCATATTATTCTCACATACACGCTCATTCGAGCTTACTCAATGTTGAGTAACCTTTACACAATTTTAAAAATATATTTAAAACGTCAAACGCTTAGTAGTCGAATTTTATGAATTTGATTAATTGTTATTCAAAACGCAAGAAAACTACGCCAAACTCAATTTTGAGATAGCTACATATTATTTTTTTCAGTAATATAAAATGGCTCGGATAACGTCTTTGTCAATTTTCGCTTCGGAAGTTAATTCAAAATCTAATTCGTATTCGAAAATCAATAACCAGTCACGACATGGAGCGGATAGCAGCCACTGTAGATGCGGAAACGTATCTTAAAAAAGCTAAGCTGTTTTATCTTGACTGGGATTCGTTGATTTTGAATAGTATATTACATTACAGATAAATCAAACATTTTTGAAACTCGTCTGGCGTATGAATCGAAGCCAGACTAATTGGCAAAATGGCTTTTATACAATGCGGTTAAATTTCTTGGTGTTGAAAATGGCAAGCAAGCATTTCATCACCCTTACCTTGTCGTTTGATTTTACAAATGTAATAATCGATCCACCACCCGGATAAAAATAACCATACAATTACAATACAATAATATAAAAGAACATTAAAATCAATTTACAACCATAAATCTTATTGTTCATGAATCAGATATATGAAAAATGCATATTGTCATCACAATAGATTCACTATTCACTCCAAATGCTAGGACATTCAACAATTGTGAAACAATACAATTAAAAGTAATTGACTCAAATTTGTTCGGAAAAAAATGAGTTTTTCTATAGTTAAGATACATAACAACCCCCCTTTTCTATTGTCGATGTCTCAATTTACATTAGATTCTATTGTAGAAACAGTAAGTCCTAATGTTATCTTATCGTCGCGAACAATACGATCAATTGTGCATACTATTGATTCTATTGTATGGTTACAATACCTTTTAGTGTAAATCTATTATACTTTTTTATTCGGGCAACCCTTTACTATTTAAACATAATATACATATTATACTTACATATTACAGAGCATACTCGGGCATTACTGAGGATCAACGGTGAAATAAAAAAGCCGAAATAAAAAACTCATTTTCATAAATTTTTGTTTTAATGTTTATGAGTAAGTTCAACTCGAAACTAAATAAATTTAAGGTTTAGGAAATATTTTTCTATCGTAAAGGTTTGGTCCAAAAAACGTAAATTGAAGTTTTCTGATTTTCAAGAACCTCACTAAATTCAAATATTCATAACTCAAGAACGCTTCATCGTAGAACTTTTTTTTCCAAACTTCAATGAAATTTTCTCAATAATTCGAAAAATATAATCGTAAAAAAAATCATGCAAAATTTTGAAAAGTGGAGGAAAATTTCTTGGATAAGGCCAGTATTCAGCTCAAAAGTAATGTGCATTAGTATAGAACAACTAATGGTCAAGAAATGCTTTTACTGTCGACATTTCTTTTTTTTTTGTTGGGGTGAAGAACCACTGCGTCCACTGAATTGAACTTTTTTAGTAAATTTTTTACCTTGTTTGCAGTTGAAAAGTAGGGAAAACTGAAGACGTTTTCATAACGTCAGTAACGTCTGGTGATGTAAACTAAATGGGGCTGTCTCTTTTTCTCGTGGAATAATATTCCGTTCGATTATTTTGCAAGAAAGATTGACATTTGAACCACACTGGAGCAGTTGTCAAAATCACTTTCGGTTAAAATGGCAAGAATCACTTCTGGTCTTTACTTGCTAGCTGCATACTGGGCTATAAGCCGGGAAAAAAAACATTTTATGAATTATGTAAAATTTTGAAAAAAATATTTTCTTGTTCGTTAATTCTTTTACGGCTTTTATTTTTTTTCGAGTAATGCTCGAAAAACAATGGGCCCGACAATCGTATTCATAGAAAAATAAAAATAAAACGGGGATTACTCAATTTGAGTTGTGGTAAAGAAAATCAAATAAATGGTTAAAGTAAAGTTTAAGTTAATGTTACTCAAATGTGAGTGAAACCGGAGGGCAAACAAACATCCATGTTTGTAATGAGAAACCACGAAGTGCCTTCTAGTTGTATACATTTTATCTAATTTTCGAGTTTAAATCGTGGTGGATCTTCATGAAACAGTGATTCTAGCCAGGCTTAAAGTGAAATTGAACAATATGTTCTAACGAAAATCATAATCATAAAAATTTAATTCTTAAGTTTTTGCGTATGAATGTAGATTTCATTAAAATAATAAAATTGGGCTGCTCTAACTTTATTTAAAAAAATAAGCTTTTTCTTAAAATTATTCAGAAAGAATGCCTGAGTAAGCGTGATACTCGAAATTGGGAAACAATCATCATCGCGGTTTTGAACACCTCAAATATCAGCGCTAATTGACTCAAAAATATTCAGTAATAACGTGTTCCTCCAATCAACTTTGTATACTTAAGTAACGTACAAGAGTTACTTAATTCCTACATGCAGAAATTCAAGCAAGAAACTTGCGTTTGGCTGGCCTTTGAATCGAAGCTGCTTAAATTTCATGCATTTCTGAAGACATTTCATAACTATTTTTTGCTTTTGTTTTTTTTCGTACCACTACATAAACATTGCAGCGACTACAATACCTTGTACTTTATATACGTTGGAAACAGACATCACACTGACGTTTCTCTTTGTCAATCTTGACAATTCAAGATGTGTTCAAAAATTACGATACATGAATGAAAGGGACCGAGGGTCAATCAAAAATTACGTTTTCGATTTCTGAAAAGGACACGAGTATGTAATCGTTTATCGTTGGTCTACCCGAGCAACTGATGGGGTGGCACATGGATCGGCTGACCACGTTCGCCTGCCAAAGATCAAGTTGCAAACATTCAACGGCGACATCGATGAGTGGCTAAGCTTTCGCGATTTATACACGTCACTCATCCATTGGAAGGCGGATCTACCTGAGGTGGAAAAGTTCCACTACCTTAAGGGATGTCTGCAAGGGGAACCAAGGAATCTGATCGACACTCTACCGATCACAAGAGCCAACTATCAGGTGGCCTGGGATATGCTGTTGCGCCGATACAACAACAGCAAACACTTGAAAAAGCGGCAGGTGCACTCTTTGTTCAAGCTGCCCACAATCTCTAAGGAATCTGGAGCCGAACTGCATACTCTCGTGGAAGGATTTGAGAGGATTGTGCAGACGCTGGACCAGATTATCGAGCCAGCCGATTATAAGGATCTTCTGCTGGTGAATATCCTCACTGCTCGACTGGATCCTGTTACACGGAGAGGGTGGGAGGAGCTTTCTGCAACGAAGGAGCAGGATTTGCTAGCGGATTTGACTGATTTTCTGCATCGTAGGATTCAAGTACTGGACTGTCTACCATCGAGGTCTGTTGACACTAGGGGTGTTCAACAGGCACAATCACAGCAGAAACAGAAATCATCATCGGTGAAAACCAGTTATGGTTCAACCCAAGCGTCTGGGGGACGCTGCGTGGTCTGTTCAACAAATCATCCACTATATCAGTGCAACGCCTTCCAAAGGCTGGAAGTTGCAGACAGAGATGCTCTTCTGCGGACACACTCGCTCTGTAGGAATTGCTTCAAGGCTGGACACTTGGCTCGGGAATGCAAATCTAAATACTCTTGCTGGCATTGCAAGGGTCGTCACCACACATTGGTGTGTTTTAAGCCGAAGATGGATGGTGATAAACGGGTGTCGGCTGCTGCTGGAAGCAACAAACCTTCGCCCTCTGAGGATGAATCCAACTCTGATTCCATACAAGTAGCTAACATGGCGCTGTCCACCAACGTGCATCACAGGTACTGTTGGCAACGGCTGTCGTTATAGTCGAGGATAACAATGGCTGTCGGTACCACGCTCGTGCTCTTCTCGACTCAGGGTCAGAGAGTAATTTCATCACTGAGCGACTGAGTCAGCGGATGAAGGTAACTAGAGACCGAGTGGATATATCGGTTCTCGGCATAGGACAAGCGACCACCAAGGTCAAACACAGGATACATGCGCTGGTGCGTTCACGAGTATCTCAGTTCTCACGGGAACTAGAATTCTTGGTTCTTCCGAAGGTGACGGTGAACCTACCAACGATCAGAATAAATACGAATGGATTCTCAATACCAAGCGGGATAAAGCTGGCGGATCCTGCATTTTTCGAACCAAGCGGAGTGGATCTCGTCCTCGGTATCGAGAATTTTTTTGATTCCTTTGAAACTGGTCAGAGAAAATCCCTGGGAGAAGGAAACCCAGCTCTCAATGAGTCCGTATTTGGATGGGTAGTAAGCGGTGGTATTTCGGTCCCATTTCGCTCTCTACAAGTTAGTTGCAATGTATCGACATTGGATGAATTAGACGCATTGATCTCTCGTTTCTGGTCTTGCGAGGAAGTTGAGTCAGGCAAAGCTCACTCGCCGGAGGAAACACGATGCGAGGATATCTTCGTTAGCACGGTTCAACGAGGATTGAACGGTCGGTACACCGTCTCATTACCGAAGATTGAAAACGCAATGTCAAGGTTGGGCGAGTCAAGGGACATCGCATACCGGCGTCTATTAGGAACGGAACGCAGACTAGCAAGGGACTCATCGCTTCGTGATCAATACAACGCATTTATGGAAGACTACATCAGGCTTGGTCATATGCGTGCGGTTGAAGAAACGGATACGGATTTTTCACAGCGGTGCTACCTCCCACACCATCCAGTTATAAAGGAGGCAAGTACCACTACCAAGGTGAGAGTGGTATTGGACGCATCGTGCAAAACGTCGAGCGGCGTGTCACTTAACGACGTACTAATGACAGGGCCAGTCATTCAGGAGGACCTTCGGTCCATTATACTCCGCAGTCGCACAAAACAGATCATGCTCGTGTCGGATGTCGAGAAAATGTTCCGACAGATCCTCGTTCATCAATCGGAACGCGCATTGCAGTGCATCCTCTGGCGTTTTTCACCTAAAGAAATTGTCAAAACTTTCGAGCTTAGCACGGTGACGTACGGCACAAAATCGGCGCCTTTTCTTGCTACCAGAACGCTTAAACAGCTGGCTTTGGAGGAGGAAGGCAAATACCCGCTCGCAGCGAGAGAGGTTCTTGAAGACACCTACATGGATGATGTCATCACAGGAGCGGATGAAGAAAAAATAGCAGCTAATTCAATGATGTTGAATGGTGGATTTAAGTTGCGCAAATGGGCATCGAACTGTCCGGCGGTGCTAGAAGGGGTTCCCGAGGAAAATCTAGCGATTCGATCGGCAGACGGGATTGTCTTGGATCCAGATCCCTCAATTAAAACACTGGGGTTGACTTGGATGCCCGTGACCGATACACTCAAGTTTCAGTTTTCAATTACAAGTTTGAACTCTGATACAACGCTGACAAAACGATATGTCCTGTCAGTCATTGCCACTCTTTTTGATCCTTTGGGGCTCCTGGGAGCCGCCATAATGTCGGCAAAAATAGTCATGCAGCAGTTGTGGGCATTGCGTGATGAAGAAAATCAAGGGCTTGAGTGGGATCAGCCACTACCTTCGCCGGTGGGTGAGTCCTGGCGCAAATTCCACTGTTTAATCGAATACGCATTGAACGCTGTGTCATAATTCCGAAAGCTGTCTCTACCGAGATACACTGCTTTTCGGATGCTTCGGAGAAGGCATACGGAGCATGCTTGTACATGAGGACCCAGAATGTCAACGGGGAAGTGAAAGTCCGACTTCTTACCTCCAAATCAAGGGTGGCTCCATTGAAATGCCAAACGATTCCCAGACTGGAGCTGTGCGGAGCGTTGCTTGCAGCCGAACTTTTCGAAAAGGTCGCGCAATCGATCAGGTTCAATGGAAGATCGACCTTTTGGACAGATTCTACTTGCGCTCTGCATTGGATAGAAGCCCCTCCAATGACTTGGACTACCTTCGTCGCTAACAGGGTGTCAAAAATACAGTCCATTTCCCAAGAATCTCAGTGGCGACATGTTCCAGCAGATCTCATATCCAGAGGGATTTCGCCGGAGGACATCGTGGATAACTCGTTCTGGTGGCAAGGGCCGAGCTGGCTGGAAGAAGAAGAAAATAAGTGGCCAAATCTGTCACGGGATTTGTCAGTAGAAGAAGGAGGCGAAGAAAGACGGCGTACAGCAGTCACGGCATCGATGTCAACATTCGCCAAGTTCAACGAAACGTACTTTAGTAAATTTTCAACTTACACGGGTCTTGTTCGTTGCACAGCGTATTGGTTACGCTTTATGACACTTCTACGAACACCTCGAACAGAGAGAAAACTCACAGCTTTCCTGTCAACGGCAGAGTTGAAGGAGGCAGAAAACAGCCTGGTCCGCTTGGTACAGAAGGAGGCTTTCGTGTCTGAATGGAAGGCGTTGTCGAGTGAGAGGACGGTTGCGAGAGGATCACCATTGCGATGGTACAGCCCATTTCTAGCAGCAGATAAACTGATTCGGCTTGGTGGCCGTTTAAAGCACTCTATGGAAGCGGAAGAAGCCAAGCATCCGGTCGTTCTGCCAGCGCGGCATCCCTTTACACGCATGCTACTGCGATACTACCATGAGAGATTGCTCCACGCTGGACCACAACTGCTGTTGAGCGTTGTTAGGTTACGATTTTGGCCATTAGGAGGAAGAAGTGTCGTGCGACACATTGTGCACAGGTGTCAGAGGTGCTTCCGCCATAAACCATCCACAGTTCAACAACAAATGGGAGATTTGCCGGCGTCGCGAGTCACGGTATCCCGCCCCTTTTCTCGTTCAGGGGTAGACTATTTCGGCCCAATCTACATAAGATCAGCTCCACGGCGTCCATCAGTTAAAGCGTACGTTGCATTTTTCATTTGCCTTTGCACCAAGGCGATACATATGGAACTCGTCACAGATCTGTCGACCGACAGATTCCTTCAAGCTCTTAGGCGGTTTATCTCCAGGCGAGGACGTTGTACAGATATCTTCTCCGACAATGGTACCAACTTCGTCGGGGCACGAAACAAGTTGCAGGAGTTTCTCAAGCTGCTCAAGGATGATCATCATCGTGAAACTGTCACCAGGGAATTAGCGAAGGATGGCATTCAGTGGCACTTTAACCCCCCGAGTGCACCACACTTTGGAGGCCTATGGGAGGCAGCAGTTCGCTCAGCAAAAACCCACCTATTAAAGGTTGTAGGAGAAACACCAGTATCACCGGAGGACATGAATACGCTGCTCACACAGGTGGAAGCATGCCTTAATTCTCGCCCTCTCACCCCTCTGACCGATGATCCCAACGATCTTCAGCCACTAACACCTGCTCATTTTCTGGTCGGAGAATCTCTGCAAGCATTTCCCGAGCCAGATTTTACGGACATTCCTACTAATCGGCTCAATCAATGGCAGCTGACCCAGCGAAGATTACAGGACTTCTGGAAGCGCTGGCGTAGAGAATATTTGTGCCAGCTTCAAGGTCGAGTGAAACGTTGGAAACCAGCTATTCCCATCGACATCGGAACGCTTGTAGTCATCAAGGATGAGAATCAACCGCCCATGCACTGGAAGATGGGTCGAATCATCAAGGTACACCCAGGTGAAGACGGAACTGTTAGGGTGGTCACCTTGAAAACCGCAACAGGACAACTGATTCGTCCGGTAGAGAAGGTGTGCATTCTGCCGGTCCAGGACGATAACGATAACACGGAGCAAGGCGAAACATCAATCCAAACCGAATAAGCCCCCTTCCCATCCCATCCCGCGAAGAGGTTTTCTTCTTTCTTTATTTACAGAAACTTCAGCACTTTCTGGGTGGGTGAGGATGTTCGAGAGCACGACCACTCGTAGCTACAACCCTGGCACAGCATCCACCATCCAACCAAATTCAATCCAGACGATACGACTGTGTGCCTATTGTCTCGTGGTGATCATCTGCTTTGATTGCTACAATAGCACACCGACAATCAACACGAAGGTCCAGAGGCAATAACACTCTCGCCGGGACAAACGGAGAATGAGATCACCCTATACCATCTGCAGTGGTGAATTTCGAATCGAGAAGATAACGGCGGGAGAGGATCAACCCAATATCATCGCAGGCAGTGATCGGAGGCTGGATGACGATCGTTAGAAAGGAGATTGACCAGTTGTTGGTGGTGCATCTCAGGCCCAGCACGCGAGTGGGACCTCACGCGTTGTTTTAAGTTGTGCAATGAATTATGTTAGTATATGTTAGTAATAAATGTAGTGTTCGAAATACAATTGTCATTTGTGATGTAACCGCGAGTGTGTGGACGATTAATCGGTTATCCGGAACTGCCAATCCTTGGAAGCCCTAGGTCACGGGCCAACCAAGGGATCCAGGAAAAGAAACCCAAATTGGACCCCGCAACCCAAATCACCTCTACAAGGGTATAGGTCGAATATCGAGTGTTGGAGGAAAGGTCGTGGTCTATCGAAGTGAGTACTCCGTTCTCCAACAAAAAGACTACTGTAAATAATCGCGTTTCTATTATAAATGACAACCGATATCCACAATTCAATGAGGGAAATGTGGAGGTCATATAGGGATCCCACAAAAGAAAGAGGGAGGACAGGAAGAGCGGAAGGAAGGCCGGAGGAACAACCGCGGGGAAAGAGGGGAAAGAATGGAGAGCAAACAGAGGAGAAGGACGAGCGAGGGGAGGGACCACAAAGAAGCAACAAGATAGGAGAGAAAGGGCAAAAATATAAGGCAACGGAGGAGGAGAACTAAGATATTTTCCACAGAGATACTTTTTTTAGTATTGTTTGTACGAAAACAATAATATGGGTGACTTTCTTTAGGGTTTCTTCAAAACCGTAGCCTCGAACTGGAAACGCCTTGCAGCTACGACGGTGGATAGAGCTAGACATTTTTATTTTCTGATTGGGACGAGAACGCATGATCTTCTCGTCGCTTCAATGCGCTCAAAACAATACAAAAATCAATATTTCCTCTTACAACAAACATAAACTATTTAATAATCGGGAATAAAAAGAACTCAAAGAGTAAAGGAAGGATCAGACACAATCTTACCCCTTTATCTCAAACCAAACAGCGCACACAGTGTTTTCAGGACTTACCGAATCCTCCCATCAAATTCCCCAGCCCTCCGGTGCCCTGCTGAAGCTGCCTCGTCATATTCTGCAGACCGCTCATGCCTCCCATCCGCTGGAACATCCTCGGATCGATCATCTTCGCCATCTGCTGGTTCAGCTTGGCCATCTGCGTGGGATTCACGTTCTTGGTCATATCGCCGCTCTTAAACAGCCCCTTGATACCGCCCATTTTCTTGATCACGGCGGCGAACTTCGTATACTGCGATATCAAATCCCGCACTTCCCGCTCCGTCACGCCTGATCCTTGAGCTACACGAATGACACGCGTCGGTTGTTTAAGCAAAACAATTTGGCTCCGTCCTTGCTGTCCAGCTCGCCGTCGGACATGGAATCCATCATGGTCATCAGCCTCTTGATACGGGCCATCGACTCCTGCTCGCCTCCCTTGGTCATAAAGTCTTGCGAAAAGCCGGGAATCATACCTAAACAAAAGTATTTTAAGATATTTGTGACATTGGGGAGAAGACCCCTCGAACGCACCATGATTTGCGAGAATGGTCCCATCTTCATGATGTTCTGAAACTGAGTCAGTACACATGTCTCGTACGGTGAACTGTCCGTGTTTGATTTTGTCAATCAGTTCCTCGTTGTCGTCCAGGTTCAGCTCGTTTACTTTATCGATCAAACCCTCGATGTCTCCCATTCCGAGCAGCTTGCTAATAAATGGTTTCGTCTTAAACGGTTCCAAAATCGTCAATGTGCTCACCGGTACCGATGAAGATAATCGGAGAATTGGTCGCGGCCACGCTGCAAAAATACATAAAAATGAAGACTTATTTATCGAACTAAGCATTTGTTTCAAAGTGGAAACTTACGCCGAAAAGGCAGTTTCTCCCTTGGCATGTCCATCCAGCTTCGTAATGATAACTGATCCAATGTCGACCTTTTCCTTTATGGCCTTGGCTTGCGCCTCGCAAGCCTGTCCAATTGTGGCATCCATCACGAAAATAATGTTATCCGGCTTTACGGCCGTCGCAACGGCCAACATCTCCTCAAACAGCAGATTTTTCTCCTTGTGCCGACCGCTGGTATCGACGATAATAAATTCAAAACCCTCCTTCTTGAACATATCCACACCGTCCTGAGCAATGACCACCGGATCCACTTCGGTGTAGCTACCGTAGAAAGGAATTCGCGCCTTGGTGGCATTTTGTTTGATTTGATCGTACGCACCAGCACGGAACGTATCCGCACAAACCAAACAAGACTTCCAGTTCTTCTTCTGATAGTGGTAGGCTAACTTGGTACAGGTGGTTGTCGAACGCCCGAACCCTGCATTGAGAATAAAAAAACTTCATTACCAATGTTCAGTTCTAAAACAAAATTTCAGCTTAAGTTCCGACCTGCAGTCCAACAAACATAATCACATTAGGCCGTCCCTTCACCGGCTGGAAGGGTTTCACTCCCGGATCGACCAGCTTGACCAGCTCTTTGAACACGGCCGACTGAATCATTCGCCGCTTGTTCAACCTCCGGCCATTTCGTCAAAATCGATCACCGACTTGACATTCTCTCGCAACTTTTTGACCAGCCGTATGTTGACGTCCGCTTCCAGCAAAGTTGTGCAAATCTCCTTCAGCATAGAATCCAATACCTAAAACATGCCACGGAAATGAAATGTCGAAGTTAACACAAACCAAACCAAATCTCATAAAACATTACCTCTTCATTGATGATGGTTGCCTTGCTGAGCGAATGCAAGGCATTCGTGATCTTCCGTCCGAGAGATCGGCTAAAACCATCCTGACTACCTTTACTCACGATAATGTTTAGTACAAAAGATAGACCACTTAAATTTCTGGTCCTTTTTCGACTTTCCGTTCCTTATTCAGATGACAAAGATCCCGATGTGTTTGGCTTGAACTGGTTCCACAATTGACATTTCCCTCCCAACTTTCTGCCACTTTCTTTCGCTACACAATTTTCGCACTATCCTCAGCGTATCCTTTGTGGCAAATTCCAGCAAATCTAGCCGTTTCTCGAGGGAATTACACCAAATATTCACTGGAAAAATTTGGTGACTTTTTACTTGCACGACGATCGAAGAAAAGCAAAAGTACAACACAACACGCAGCAAAGACTGTCAAAGTTCGATCAAGGGGTCGGACTTCCTGATCATTTGATCAGATCTCCTCATTTTTCATTTTGATCTTTGAAAAAGATCAGATGATCTTATCAAGATTTAAAATCTTTTATGACAGTTCTAAATAGACTGTTGTTTTATTTCAGTGTTTCAAATGTCAACATGCTTGTTTTGATAACAATACAGACTGTGTAACATTTTGACGCGCAAGCATTTTTAAGTTTAATGTTGCTGATTGATCCGAACAAGTGCATTACATCGGAACAGGTAATGTTGGATCCCTACTTTTCGGAAGATCCCATGCAGACGGCGGATGTCTTTGCCGGCTGCCCTATACTTTATCCAAAGCGTGAATTTTTCACCGATGAAAATCAGGATGACAAAGGTGAAAGCAAACGACCGCAACAACAACAACAACAACAACAACAACAACAACAACAACAACAACAACAACAACAACAACAACAACAGCAGGCGAACGTAAGAATATTTTTTAGTTATACACAATTACATTTGCAAATTTGTTCTTTTTTTTTGTTTTATTTCAACAGCACAACAGCAGTACAATGTAAGTTGTTTGAATTCGTTAGTACGTTTCAATGATTTTATTTTTTGTTTTATCATTTCTCAGTTAAGCATCAGAATCAGCAGCAAACACTACAACAGCAGGCAAACGTAAGTCACACCTATAACCTTTTCCTCAATAACCATAAAACTTTGCATAACAACGATTTCCCTTTCAACACCAACAGAACCAGAAATCTTAACAGCAGCAGCAGCAACAACAACACCAATGGGTGCACATAGCTGGCCCGAGTGGGCAACCTAGGAACGGCTTGAATCAACAGGATTGTCATCAACAGGCCGCGGTGGCATCAGCTCAGCAACAGCAGCAGCAGCAGCAACAACAGTAAATTGTGTTCAACAATCCTCAGCAGGGTGGATTCCAGCAACGGTATTAAATTCTACGTGTGATAGGTGGGTCATCATTTCCAGTTAATTCACAGTGAAATCACAGTAGATTTCTTAGTACGAAGACGACCTTGTGGAAACGTTCTTGTGATTACCGATTCGTATCATGTGACAAGAAATAAATTTCGGAAAGAATAAATAGGTAAACGCAAACATTGGCGCACTCCTTTTTTTTTTCAAACAAAAACGTACACCTAACTGATAACACTTACCGGCAAAGCGTTCAACCGTGCAACGAACACCAAATTCCCGTTTCTTCTCGTCCTCGTCGATGGCGTTGAGAACTGCTTTACGAACGACATCTCCCGTCTACCATAGCAGCGTGAACTCCTCGAACCGATAACTGTGACAACGCTCTACCTACTGGAGTTGTTCCAACTGGAGTGTTCCGTGCTTATGCAACAATTTGTAATACACGGCCTTCTCGAGTTTTGCAGCTGGTAGTCACCGTTCGTCCATGAAAACATCTGTACAGAATCCGATGACTGGGTGGAACAAATTTGCCTGAAAATGGAGATCGCTCACCGCGGATGTCATGGTTAGGAAAACTGTGTCGCCTCCGTTGGTATGAGAAAACAATCAATGGCAAGGCACTTCTGGCGATTTTGATTGGTACAACTAGTTCCCATTTTTGTAGTTCCGAATCGTACCTCTCAACCGACTCCAACTGCTGATACAGAGCTGCCACTCCTTATCCGGTATAATTTTCCTTTCATTATTTCCGGGATGATAACATTCTACAGCCGGTACTCTTTCCATGCTGTTGAATCCTCCAATGGCCTAATGTAACCTGTTGACTACGGTAACGCCAACACCCAGTCGTTTTGCATGGATCATAGATCAATACAGAGATCAAAGGACTGGAGTTTGTTGTGAAATGTGTTCCTTTTGGAAATGTGTTCTTTTTTTTTTTTTTTTTAATTTTTATTTACAATTTTGAGACACTGAAAAAAATGTGTTGTTGTTTTAACAAGATTGCCCGATCAGCGGCCCGATCTTTGAAAAAGATTTGAAATCTTTTGAAGATTTTAAATTGATCAGATTGACCGACCCCTTGAACATTGATATATTTATATGGTAAGCTTTTCGAAATGTACCAGAAACATACATTATACATTAATGTGTAAAACATATGTTTGACAAATGGATCACAAATAGTGAAGAACAACATGTGTAACATGTGAATTTATGGTTATAAATTATTTCAGTGTAGGAATTTTTAAAAGAAAAATCCTCAAAATGATGTCTAATTTCGAAGTTTGAGTGATAGGAACAACTGCTTAAGTGGTCCATGGGGTGGAGCACTGTTGTTTTTATCACTGGCGTAAAAAACTTATCAAAATTTAAAAAAATACCAATAAATTTGCCTATAAGCCCTCTGTATTTTAATTTCATAAGGCCCTCATGCCATCAATGTGTGCAACTATGGTTCGCTCACTGAATAGTAATGATTCTGATTCTCATAAACCTGGCTTATGAATTTTATGACTATTGTTTGTGCATGAAATCGTAAGGTAAATGTGTGAAATGGCAAAAACCGAGCCGCAAGTTATTGTTTTGATTGCTCTTAGTGAACTCTGAATCATGATGATTCCCGTATCGAGCTAAAATACATCTTACATACGTAGATAAAACAATTGGATCTACACGAAGCAACCACTGAAAACCCGGAACTAGGAATAGTCTATAACATTTATCATAATCACCCTCTTTGCACAGCAAAAAAACAGTTTTTGAAAATTACACAGAATCAGATGCACATAGGTCATTCCATCGGTTGTGTAATGTTAGGTTGTCTTGATGTACACAATAAAATTATGCACTGCTTGTCGATGTAATTTTGGTCGATGTAAACGAGACAACGTAACTTATCGAGACAACGTGAATCATCGCGACATACACGGTAAATCTGGAAAACTCCTTTTATGACTATATTATGCACATTTTCAAGATTATAGTTGATACGTCAAAAAGTGACTAGTTTTTATACACTAATGAAGAGTATTTTTTACGCCTTTTCAAGTATGTCAACGGCAACAACAAAATGCGTAAAAATTAGGCACAGCAGAGAAAAGAAAATTAACTCTGCCTGTGACCTGATGCTGACGCCATTTTTAGAAAAGCGATTTATTGTGTAAGCACCGTATGTTCCGGAATTGTTTTAGGCTGTTGCAGTATAGAAAATGGAGGAAATATCCAATAGATTGGATACAGACGTATTCGCGAAGTTGACAGGTAAGTTAAATATTTGCTTTCGTCAGTAATTACAAATGTTTAACTCTGTATGAAACAAAACAGGTCTTCCATGCCCTGTGGCCGGATGCCGTTAAGGATACATTATTAGGGACGAATCATTAAGCTTGGGACCGAGCTTGGAGCCGATATGCTTATACTTCCTGAGCAAAGAAATTTTATTCATTTTCTTCTTGACTAGCCAGCCCTTTCTATAGGGTAAATATGAATTGAAAAAGAAACTCTGCATAATGATGGCTGAGTAGAAAAATTTTAGAAGAAAGTATTCCCACATGCAAATTCTCAAAATAGTGCTCATTGCTAATTTTTTTTTCAAATTTAATAAAACATGGCAAAAATTTAGTGATGTCTTTTCCAATTACAGTTTGGAATTCAGAAGATGAGCCTGATACTCAGCCATACTGCAGCGATCTTGATTTTTAGAAAGTGCGCACAAAGTTCCTACATTGGCTATAGTCCTCAAAAGGAACAAAAAGATATGCACATAAAAATTTACTTTTCAAATAGAGTAAAATTTGTGCATATTTTACTTTTCAAAAGGAGTAAAAAGGATGCACATATTGACATACATTCAGTTTACATAAAAGGGAGTAAAAGCACAGAGAACAGACATTGATGTCCATATACCTTTTCTGGAAAAAGGTGTGTAAAAGTTTATATGGGCAGCCACTTTACAAAGCAAGTGCAGAGAAAAACAAACAAAACATTTCAGGTTATGTGCTAGGTTTTTTATTGATAAACGTTTACCTGACAGTTATCACACAACTGCAGCGCCGCCTACCAGGAGCATAACGACATACATTTGAAATGTCGGTTTAAAGTTTTACACAAGTAGCAGACCGAAGATGAACGTCTGTTCTCTGTGGTAAAAGTAATATACTCCTTTTTGGCGTAGTCCCAGTTTCCCTCGAAAAAGCATACTTTATAGTCATAATAGAGTAAAATGAGATTACCGTGTATATATATGAGTGCCGCGCTTCGCACTTAGAAGAAATTTTTTAGCGGAGCAGTTAAGTGTGGGAAGCCAACGTTTGGTATAATCATGTTAACCTACCACGTTGGGTACAAATCATTTACTTTTGGGTAGAATTTTACCCAGAAATAATTTGGTTGTACCCAACGGTATGTTAACTGTGACTATACCCAGTGTTGGCTTCCCACTTTGAACTGCTCCGTTGGGTACTTTTTTCTTAGCGGGTGTGTGATCGGCACTCACTATTGCGAACAGCTATTTCGTTAGGATCTATTCGAATATTACGTACGCTGACGCAATTGGACTAATGAAATTCAATAACATGCCTTATAAACATAAAAAAAGGATTGCGGTGAACATTACCATTTTAATGGGTTAAATTAAATGCGCTACGCTACTGGATCTGTGCAGACTTCATGGCATGTTTAACTCGAAGAGAAAATGTGATATATTTTACCATGGACACGATATGTGAGTGCTGCTGTCAAAATTACCTAGTTTTATGGTTCTCTTAATAACAGTTGGAAGTAAAGGTTTTAACAATGAGTTGCGTTTGAAATTAAAACAACCATGTAGTCAGTGCGTAGGTGTATCATGGTAATCAGAGAAATATTTCAAAGTAGTTTAGGTATCAATTTCGTTCAAAACAATAACAATCCTGTAGTGAAATTTTACCACATTTTTTAGTTGTTTTGAAATTCTTTATTAGCATAATTCAATGCGTTTGAGTTTGGAAAATTGCAAAATACTGATGTAGAGTTCTTTTTGTATTCGCAAATTTACAAATTCGAGTGTGTTGTACGGGATCCCTTGCGGCATCCTCAAATTCATTATAAGCTTATGTCAGGGTCTGACCAGTGTTTAACAACAGCAACAACAACTTCTAAGTCGAGGGGCCTACTGGTGTGGTGGAGGTTTGAAATCTGATAACATGTCAAAGTATTTTGTCGTCATTCACTTCACGCCACAAGATTTTGGCTCGGTGTTTTGACATTATATGTGATGCCAACCTCCGCTACATCATTTGGCGCCTCATCTAATGATAGTTTCTATTAAATTAAAGTTTAAATTAAATTAAAACCAAGCCTATTTATCTGAGTAACATCGATTTTCACTGGTACAAGTTCTTAGATTTCATTAGTGTCGAGAATATTAGTTAGCAATAACCAAGCAGACCAACAAACTGATAAACACGAAAGAGCAATACTGACTAAAATAAGTTATTTTCGGAGGAGATACGCGGATGCAGTTGGGGGAGGTAGCTCATCAAATCTTCTGGTCCGCCTCTAAGCATATTGCTGTGAGGTACCAGGTGGGTCTCCACCGATTGCCTGTCGATCTGCCAAGTTTGGAAGACGTCTGAATTGACTTATCTCAAATTATAATAATCCGTCCACTATATCACAAAACATTGCGATTGGTTGAGCGGATTGGAGATAATTAAATCATTGGGTATAGGGCCACGTCTCCCCCGGGTGGTGCTAAATCGATGAGCTTGGATATCAGTGGAAGCAAAGTGTATTATTCTGTAAATTTTAAATTTCAATCTCAATTTCAGTGAGCGAGATAAGGCGCTATAACCTTGGAAAATTAATAGCCAGACTTTTGGTTCAAATGCCAAAAGTCCACCCACAGGCAAAAGGAGCATAAACTAATCTTTCTAGCATGTATGCTCCCAACGATAAAGTACACACTATCACATTGTTAAACTCTATATGGAAGCGTTTGGCAAGGGAGGTCCACGCTTTCTTCTTTCCCTAGGTTCAAGGGGATTTCAGCCACTCTTTCTGGAATCGCTCTATTTCTTGGAATCCTCTCTGCGTACATGCAAGCGGTGGATCGCTCAGCACACTTTTCTCCTGTGCTATTTTGTTTGAGTGTATCTTCAGGCGTTGCAATGTTCTGGGTGTTCCCTTATTGTGCCGAAGGTGCCTATGTGTTGAGAGCTCTACCTGTTATTGTTTGGCTGTACCTGGCAACCAACAACGCATATTAGCAAGGTTGCAGAGTTCTTGTTTCTAAAAGCTCAACTATGAAAAGTGTGCCTTAGTGTGCCACACATGTGGTAGGGATTGAAAATCGAAGTTCCGCAGTTATGTAACAAATCCGTCTAGTGTGTAATAAATCGTACCTTTGACTCAACAAAATATTTTGTTGGTATTCAATACGAGGTTTATATTTGTTTCAAATTCATAAAAAAAGTTCTTAATCAATTCAAAATTTTATTCATATCAAACCAATAAAGTTATTTAAAGTAATCACTGCTGTATTACATTAATTTAAATAATATTTTATTTATAACAATCACATTTATTTTTTAACTCAAACGGTTAATTTATTGTTTTGATAAAATAGTTCTGAGCGCACATTACACACTGTCAGCCTGCCAAGCATCCATATTGTTATTGTACAAAAGTTTCACAATGCTGACAAGTTGCTGTCTCTGGCTTTGCCTCCGGAAGTTTTTCTAATGTAAGTTTAAACATAATATATTATAGATTGATGTTGATCTATTCATCGATTCTCAACGAGTTATTGTCTTTGCAGATAACTGCAGTTGATCAAACATAAAGTGTACAACACAGTCGATCAGACAGCGCACACATTCGACGTTAGATTTAAGGAGCAGATCACGAGAAAAATCTTACTGCGATATGCCGCGAGCATAGTCCATATATCATGACCGTAGAGAACCACCTGTCTAATTAGCGTCTTGTCTTATCAACTTCGTCGCTGCGGCGATTTTTACTTGACCGGAGTGACCTTGAGAGTCCATAGTGGGCACGATTTCCTGCCAAAATGTGAGAAAACATAAATAATTTGAACAATAAAACACGAACTTAGTTCAATAAATCATGAAGTATTATTTCAATTCAATGGTTTTGTTATATTAGTTCATCAAAATTTATTAATTCCACAAATGCGCTTAGTTGGCTACATAAAATATTTTGTTTCGAACAACAAAACCCTAAGTTTAATTTTATAAAGCATGAAGTTTTGTTTCAATTCAATGGTTTTGTTGTATTAGTTCATAAATGTTTATTATTTTAACAAATGCGTTTAGTTGGTTTAAGAAAAAAAAATTGTTTTGAACAATAAAACACGATGTTCAATTCTATAAAGCATGAAGTTTTATTTCAATTCGAAGGTTGTCTTGAATTACTTCATCAGTTTAATTGGTCCATATTCAAACAAAAATTTTAGTTGAATTGATTCCTATTTTCTATTGGTATAACTATGTATTTTTTTGCGTGTGGCATACTGTTCTAAAGCTTGTATTACACTGTTTGTCCAATAGCCAAATATTTGGCATAGGCAGCTAGACAGCTGACAGATATCATAGATGGTTGTCAGATGCCTATCTGCCTATGACAAATATTTGGCTATTGGACAAACAGTGTGATACAAGCTTAAGCGACTGACCCTTGGGTACATGCTACGCAGTTATGGCTGGCCCACAATTGATACGTTGCGGATGCGTTTGCGTGAATTTGACAGTTTTCCCATAGGTTTTCTGTCAAATTTACGTCAACGGAACGCAAACGTATCTATTGTGGGTGACCCTTTAGCCTGGCCGGTGACAAGAAAAATTCTGTTTTCAAGAAGTCGTCATTTTCCAGGATGCCTTCAAGAATTGGCTGCGTTAGTGTGAAATTAGATTAGATTAGATTAGGATTAGGAGATACGCGGATGCACTCATTTTCGATCAGCTGCAGGGAACCAATCGTGTGTAAACAAAATATACACCGTTCTCAAATCGAATTATCGCACATCTCCTATCATTATGATAACTAACTAGAATATTCCAGCAAATATGACTTACGCCTTGATTCTAGCTATCACCAGAAGTATTTCAGATCGAACATGAATATCTGACATTTCGGCAAAACATTCTTTTGAATCGCGAAAAATTGGCGCGCGAGTTTCAAACCGAACTGAACGAAAGAACCCGTGTTTTCAAATTTTCTCACTCACTTACCTACACACTCGCATCCACACTGGTGAGTGACCAACCGAACGAAATTCCACCGACACATACACATGGATCTCCCGGAACAAAACTGACAATCGAATGAAACGGGACACAATCAAAAGAAGTGTGGTCCAGAGCACACGCGTAGAGCAGCAATCGTAAGAAAACGCATTTTGTCTGAAAAGTCCGTGCAGTGAAGCAATTTCCGGCATTAACAGGCCCCCACTTTCTATTAAGTTTCTGTGTTAGTGTTTCATAGTTTATTCCTTTTCGGAAACAAAATATTTCAAAATGTTCTGGGGTAAGTAAAACTAGAACGTGTTCCAAAAATGTGGTCGGCCGGCGTCTCAAACAAGATGGCTATTTCTGGAAAGCAAACATGTCGCATTCATGATTTAATTTTTAATGCACGTTTTTTTTTTATTCTTTTCGCAGGACTCGTATTGAAGGCGAACAAAAAATACTCGCAAACGGTTCAGAAAGCTTTCCATCTGTCGCAGGCAGCGCTGGATCTGTCCAAATGTGGCGATGATGATGTACAGGTTATGTTGACCTCGGAAGAGAGCACCTATCTGCTGTGCACACTTGGCAAGAAGACCCCGCAAGTGGCGTTGGATTTGAATTTTGACGAAGGCGACCAGATCAGCTTGAGCACCAAGGGAGAAGGTGTGGTTCATCTGACCGGGTATTTGTTGCCGAATGAGGCGGATCTCTTCGGCGATGACGAAGATGAAGAAGAAGAGGAAGAGGTGGATGCTTCCCCTCAGAAAGGAAAGGGAAAGGTGAGTTGATTGGGCCAAATGAAAGAAGAATTGCTCTAATTAGATTTTAATTGATAGGAACGGATTGCGAAGAAAGTTGCTCAGAAAGTGAACGCTAAGGAAGTCCAGCTAGAAGATGGCGATGAGGACGAGTTGGATGAAACGTTCGAGTTGCCAAAGGGTGCTCAAAAGAAATCAGGTGCTAAGGGTGCGGAAGAGGATGATGATGATTCTGACGACGATGATGACGAAGACGACGAGGACGATGATGATGAGGATGAGGATATGGATGATAGTAAGCTGGACGGTGAAGAAGATAGCGAAGATGATGATGACGATGACGATGAAGACGACGACGATGACGATGACGATGAGGACGATTCCGAGGATGAACAGCCAAAGGCCAAGGTTGCTAAAGTGGAGAAAAAAGCATCCAAACAAAATGGGGTTGAGAATGGTAAGGCTTCCCCTAAAGAACAGAAGAAGGACGCACAACAGCCAGAAGCCAAGACTCGCACCCTTCAGGGTGGACTGGTTGTGGAAGATCTTAAAGTCGGAGCCGGGCAGGAGGCTAAGCCTGGCAAAAAGGTGGCCGTGTACTACGAAGGCCGTTTGAAGAAGAACAACAAGGTGTTCGATTCCACCAACAAGGGCCCTGGATTCAAGTTCGCTCTGGGTCGCGGTGAAGTTATCAAGGGTTGGGATCTGGGAGTGTCTGGAATGAAGGTCGGTGGCAAACGGCGTCTGACAGTGCCCCACCAGTTGGCCTATGGAACCCGAGGAAGCCCCCCAGTCATCCCACCTAACAGCACACTGATCTTCGATGTCGAGTTGAAGAACGTCTTCTAAGTTAAGGCCACTTAGCACTAGTTATCCTAAATTATACGATAAGGAACAACTTCACCGCCCAGATGATCACAACTTATCCAGATCCAACTTGCGATCAACACAACACCACACCTTTTAACCGGCTGTCGTTCTATATAGCTTAGCCATATATAAACAAACATAAGGAAGGAATAGTATATAGGATTAACGGAACATTCACAACAATAGGAGCCTCACAGTGAAACTACAAGTCAGCTAGATTCTGTACAAATTTGACCCATACTAATTGATCTTTCAAGAAGAGAAAAAAAAGTACCTAACAACAGTAATTGTTTTTCCCTTTTTTTTTGAAAAAAGTTGCGTTTATTTTTTTTAGTTGGGCTGGTTTTTAAATAATAGTTTGTTATATTTTGTATAATAAAAAACGACGTCAATAAAGTTTGTGTAAAAAAAATATTTTTTTTTTTTTGTGTGTTGGTTTTTCTTTTTTGTTTTTTGGGGGTGATGTGTTTTGTGTGTTGTACAAAAAAAAATTAAAAACATTTAAGGCCTGAATACACACACGGCATCGTGATGCCTTCTTCATACAAAATAGAAGGCGTAATCGCACCTTCCGTTGGGATACCGTCTATCCTTCACCGTCCTACATCGCCTTCTAACCAAGAAGGTAGTTACTTCACGCCTTCTCTGACTCGCAACACCGCCTTCCGTGTAAACGCATCACACCGTTCAGAAGGCGTAATATTTTTTTGACGCCGTTTTTACACCTTCTATTGCCGGAGGTGCTGACAACGCCGTCTTGAATCGCTGCATGCCTTCTTGTGTCAAATTGTTTGAATTGTGACAGAGGATTTTATTTTGCATTTTAATCTATCTATATATATATATATAAATGGATTTCTGTCTGTCTGTCTGTCTGTCTGAACCTAATAGGCTCGGAGACTACAGAACCGATCGGCGTGAAAATTTGTATGCAGGGGTTTTTGGGGCCGGGAAAGGTTCTTATGATGGTTTTAGACCCCTCCCCTTCCTGTAAGAGGGGGGGCTCCCATACAAATGAAACACAAATTTCTGCCTAACTCGAGAATTAATAAAGCAAATGGAACCAAATTCGGCATGTGGATTTTTTTGAAGGAGAGACATAATTCTATGGTGGTTTAAGACCCCTTCCCGTCCTAAAAGGGGGGGCTCCCATACACATGAAATACAATATTCTGTATAACTCGAAAACAAACAAAGCAAATGGAACCAAATTTGGCATCTGGAAGTTTTTGAAAATGAAAAATATTTCAATAGTGATTCGAGACCCCTCACTTTTTAGCAAGGGGGGCTCCCATACAAATGAAACACACATTTCTGCCTAAGTCGAGAACTAATCCAGCAAATGGAACCAAGTTTGGCATATGGAGGTCTTTGAAGGAGAGAAAGGTGTCTATGGTGATTTGAGACTCCTCCGCCTTCGGAATGGGGGGGGGGGGGGGGAGAGCTTTCATACAAATGAGACACAAATTTCATAATAACTCGAGAACTAATCAAGCAAATCGAATCAAATTTGGCATGTGGGGGGTTTTGAAGGCAAGAATGTTTCTATGGTGGTTTAAGACCTCTCCCCTTTCTGAAAGGTGGAGGGGGAGGTTTCAAACAAACGAAACTTTTATTATATTCGAAGAGCCCAGTGTGATGGTTCGAGAACTAATCATGCAAATGGAACCAAATTTGGCATGTGGGGGGTTTTGAAGGCAATGATTGTATGGTGGTTTGAGAAATCACCCCCCTCTAGAAGGGAGGGCTCCCATACAAATGGAACACAAGTTTCTACCAAAAATGAGAATTATCCAGATTAAATGTGTATTTCTCGGGTAAGAAGCATGTTTTGATAGAAGTTTGAACCCCTGCTTATTCAAGAAAAAAAAACTCATTCCGAAAAAGAAAAACCATAAAAGTGCCAGTAATATTAAATTTTCATTCATTTAGTTGCAAGCTTAGCAGCGCACGCACTGGGTTCAGCTAGTTTATTATGATAAAAATTGTTGTGGATGTAGTGCAATATACATGGTGTTCGGTTCCTTAGTGCAAATATTTTCATGGGCGTTATGAGATGATATTTGAAGAAAAAAAATGTTCTACGCATATGGTTAAATCTCAAAGTTTACGGAGTTCTTGAGCTTTTAATGTTTTGGTACATGTTAGTCATAAATTGACTGTAACACAAAAATTATGTTACTTAGCCAGATTATTTTTCCTCCATTTAAAAGCTAAGAAAATAAGAAAATAGAAAAAGCTAAGAAAATACATAAAAGCTACTTTTAAACCTTGAATAATTATCATTAAATGTTTTTTAGGGGTCAAAACATATCTTTTTTCAAGGGTTTTTCATGTTTTTTTTTAATAAAACACGTACGTACGTGCGTAGTGGTAAATTAAACAAAAACATGGCTTTAAAAGTGTTCTACAACTCTCTCTTTGAAATAAACTTTCTAGCTTGCTTAGTTTTTTTTTTGTAATTTTGTTATGAATGCGACATGTTGTGTATAATTTATGACTTACATGTACCGAAACATTACAAATTCAATAACTTCGTAAACTTTGAGATTTGACCATATGCGTAGAACAATTTTTTTCTTCAAATATCATCTCCTATCGCCCCTGAAAATATTTGCACTAAGGAACCTAACACCCTGTATATATTTTTTACAATTGATTTTTATGCAAATTTCGTCTCAGATGGATTTCAATTATTTCAAAAACTTGGTTGACGATCATCTGAGAATGCAAACAATCAAAATTGTGGCAGAGATATGGCGAGACGAGATCCGGGCAACCCCAGAAGATGAAAAGCCTGCAAAACGCTTGCTGAAGCGATCATGCTGCCATCGGTATCCGAAACATTATATACGTCGCGTTCCGTTATTACCAGGGCCATGCATCGCTGTCAATCATATAGTGGTGCACCATAGTTCACATAATTTTGACAATTTGGGACATCTGACAAGTGAAATCGACAAAGATTTTTCAATAGGGTCTAACTGATAAACGTAAACAATGGCTTCTTCCTTGAATTTTTCGACTCTGGAAACTTGCCTCAATAATCTACTACAGCCATTTCGAAAAACAAGTCGATAGAATTTTGAATAAGGGGAGATTTACGGAAGAAGCTATTGTTTACGTTTTTCAGTCAGGCCATAATGAAACATGTTTGTCTAAATGTGGCCCATCAAAACAAATCGATCAATGCTAAGGCACGACAGGCATGGCAGCACAAATCATCTTGCTCTTTAACACTCGCCTCGTTTCCTATAACTGAATGCCCCCTGGTTATTACATCGAACACATCAATCTTCTCCATTTCACAAATATTTTTCATTAGGGCCTAACTGACAAACGTATACTACGGCTTCTTCCGTAAATTTCTCGTGGCATAAAGGCTACCCATGTAAGCCAATTCCAATTATATCAGATAGGTGAACTTTTCCTCTTCAAAATGACCGTGGTGGATTGATTGGGCGAGTTTTCAATCACAAGTCTTTGTCGAATTATCAGATTTATTGAAGACAAAAATCGAATCGCTTGAAATCACTCTTGCCAGAAAGTAAACAAAGTAACATCTGAAACTGACATTTGTCGATCACGCCTTCTGCATGCCTTCTTGTATTGACATCTCCCGCCTTCCGTGTAAACGCAAACCAAAAATTGGACGGCGTGACAACAAGAAGGCATGAAGACGGCGGAGCTCAACACGGCGTGATTGTACCTTCCGTGTAGACGGCAGGAAGGCGGTACGTGCTAGAAGGGCCACATGAAGGTATCAAGAAGGTACTGACAAATTTCGCCAAGAAGGGATCACTATGCCGTGTGTGTATTCAGGCCTTTAGACCTCGTTTTAAACTTTTTTTGGGGGAAAAAAGGTGGGAAGAAAAAAAAAAAAAAAAAAAAAGACAAAGGGGGGGGGGGGCAAAGGGGGAGGGAGAATACGAAGCAAATAAATTCCCATACACGCGGGGGACGCGTAAATTTTTTTATGTGAGTTGTGAAGGGGGAGAGAAAATTATTGTGTACTCTTTTGAGAGGATTGGGGGGGCTTTTTTTGTGGGGGCGGGGGTGTTTTTGTGGGGGGGGGGGGGGGGGCTTTAGGGGGGGGGGAGTTGGGGGTGTGGGTGGTGGGTGGTTAGGTTGGTGTTTGGGGGGGGGGGGTGAGGGGGGGGGGGGGGGGGGGGGGGGAAGGGAAGAAGAGAAAAATTCATCCAAACGAACTCTCCAGTTGGCAAACTAATTTGGTCGTCCTGAAAAGGACGGATTTAGTTGACGGGGGAGAAACAGTTCGCGATTGAACATGGGCTTTCTCTCTTGGTTCATCTCACGGGATGATTGATTCTTGACTCGTTGTCACGGGCGGCTTTTTCCCGCCAACTTGTAGGCTTCAGCAGCCATGTTTCTCGCAGCGAGGTTGACGGAAGCATCGGCAACAACAGCCAATCGCACCAACGTCTCTCTGGGCAACGACTGCTCGCCGCCGCAAACTGTGATCCTACAGCCACTGCACAGCTTAACGACTGTCGTAAGACTGAATCAAAATGTTTTGGTAAAAGCTGTTAGGTAAAAGCTGTTAGGTAAAAGCATCGGATGCTAGTGCACGAAAGAAGGCGGTACCAACGAAGGCAATGTGTTACAAATAGCATCAAAGGGGACGAACTTCAATTATTGCGCCACAATAATTAGTTTTAATGATTACACGCAAGACGGATGATTTTCTTAACCGAACCTTTCCTAATTTGCTTGCCACCGCCAGCAACTAATCCCCTATGCATAGCTAGGAACTACAACGAACTCAACCACATGGTCGATCTGAAGTGACGCAGTTCGGCTCGAATTCCGTTCGTTGGTTGTTCAACCTTCTTTGTCATTTACTACGGGACCCGACGTTTAATGAATGCTATGTTAAGCCGGGGCGTGGTAATTGAAATTAATTTCAAACATCACAAGAGAAAATTTTCACCAAACCAACTCTTTAGTTGGTAAACTAATTTGGTCGTCCTGAAAAGGACGGATTTAGTTGACGGGGGAGAAACAGTTCGCGATTGAACTTGGACTTTCTTTCTTGGTTTATCTCCTCTTCATTGCGGGTGGCCATCTACAGGTGACGTGGGATGATTGATTCTTGTCTCGTTGGCACGGGCGGCTTTTTCCCGCCAAATCGTAGGCTTCAGCAGCCATGCTTCTCGCAGCGAGGTTGACGGAAGCATCGGCAACAACAGCCAACTGCACCAACGCCTCTCTGGGCAGCGACTGCTCGTCCAACTGCAGATCCTACTCTGCACAGCTCCACGACCGCCGGAAAACTAAATCAAAATGCGAAGGTGTACCCCTTATATAACATTCATGGCTGCCTAGGAGGCGTTCCTTACTTAAATATGAAGTCTGTGCGCGGAAAGTACTGTGCATTTGGTAAATTTACTATGAAAAATCGATATTATAAGACATCACCTTATATTTGCGTTAATTTTATTAGTTGCATGTTAAACATCAATAGCTTTAAATACTTAAATCGAAGCGTAGAAAATGTTCCAATCGATTGGTGCAAACATTTTGGAAATCAATCGTGGAATGACTTAGTTATTAAAGTTCAAAACCTACATATTTTTCGTGACGCTCCAAATTTTCGCAATTCGAACGTGTACCCCAGTATTGAAAACACAGACGTAGTCCTACGTCAAAATAGACAACAGTTCACACTGGTGGACCAATCGAAAAAATTTTGCTTGCGCCGGTGATCTAAAATGGGTTCATTGCTGTTGCGTAGCAAAGAGAAGTAAGCCGTGAGATTTGTAAAAAATATTGTCCTCTAAATGTAGACATATAAAAACTTTCATTCCGTTTCTGAACATCAAACGCACAATTCGCTCTGCTCAATAGGTTTTGGGTCTGTTCACGAACTGTTCAGAAGATTAGTTCAAGATCGTTTTTTCTTCACTTTAAAAAAACACTTGCGAGCGTATTAGTAGATCGATTCTAATTGAAAAACTAGGAAAACTTAAATTAACACTTGATCACTTTTTCTAAAAAAAATAAAAAACAAACACTTTTTTAAACTATCACTAGTAAACGCGAGCAAATTCCGTTAAATTCCACTACAGATAGCTTATCTTTTGACAGATAGGCCTATTTCGTCTGCGACTAACAGACTTCTTCAGTCGAGCACTCGACACTCGATAAAAAAAATGCATGGGGAGTATTGTAAACGAGGTTCCGTTGAAATAAGATTTAAATTTAATTCAGTTAGGATCTTTAATATTAGGGATCCCGAATAAAAACTTACTGTATTATGCTGTTGTACTCTAATAAAATATTTAAACTATAAACCACCACAAAAATCGTATTCCACATATAGTAATCATCCAATAAACAAGAAATGTACAGATACGTATGTACAAATATACAAGCAATCTCTGTTTTTTGTTTTGTTTTCAAAGTCAAATTGTTTAGATCAACATTTTAACCACATCGGGGGTAACAGATTAATATGAAAACTTCAGAGTAAAAAATCAACCAGGGATTTTGTGAAAATCAATAATAATAATAATTGTTTTTTCATGATTAAAAGAAAGTTTATTTATCAGAGGGTAAAGTATAACAGTGATTTAACAAAAAAAATGAATGATCGTTCACAGAACGAAAATAGTATAGTTACAGTGCCATTGTCCAGTTTGTTCGACCTTATTTTATACGGTTGAAAAATTCTTAACCTGAAGGTAACAAATCTTTCGATTATGTTTTTGCGGATGTTGTGACAATCTTCAAAGACTTCGATTCTGATTAACATCATCAAAGCTGTCAACTCTGTTGTAATATTTTTGTTTTTTGTTATCAAGCCGAATATGTTCTCGCGGAAAACTCTCTCAAGAGCAACGAAAAACATATATACAGGTTCGGTAATATAAATCAACGCATCGCCAGTGTAATCTTTTAAAATAGCAAATTTAGTGAAAGATTTCAGATAAGGTAATTCACTTACACAAGGTGAGAAACATGCTGCACAAACAGTATAGTTCATGGCAACGCTCCTCAATATGTAACCTCCAATATGATAAATCTGGTTTCTTTCAGAGTTATCAAAAACTGTATCTTCAAAAACGTCGTTTGAATATCCCATCTCAAAATATTCTTCTACATCTCGGGTCATTTTAGTACTACTATATGCATACGGCTCAAAATCGCTGATTCTAGCTGTGAAATTCATCAACCACGGTGTTTCATGATGCTCATAGGAAGCACCAGGTATTTCTGACATAAACTGAGAGACCGAAAGAAGTCTAAGATTATCTTTAAATTGTAAGGCGGTAGGTCGCTTTTGCTTAAATCTTAGCAAGGAAAAAATGTTTTTCAAGCAATCCTGCGTAAATCTTGCAGTGTAAACCACTGTATACTGTTCAGTATATAGAAAATGGTATTGAAGCCGAAGAATTGAATTCGTACATAAAATTGAAGCTGTTTGCCATGGCCTCCACCGCTTTTAGATCCCAACTTTGCAATCAAAAATAAATGTACGGTACGTTCTTAGAAGTGACACTGTTTGATTGTACACATTCAAATTTTGAAGACTCAAAACAAGATTAAACTGACGGGAAGCCATCAGTTTGAACCACACTGTTTCAATCCAAAGTGCCGTGGTTAACAACTCTTTACGAACAGTTTCTTGACTCATAAAGCGCAATGCTGCTGCCACGTCGTGATTGACGAGCTTGTAGGAATTCAAAACTTGCATGGCATCCAGATTACTGCCTGGATGCTGGAAATCTACTTCCTTGAAAGTCAAGCGAGATGCCATTTTAAGCTCTTTACCTTTCTCAAAAAGAACAAGGTCCCTAAGATGATAAATGTCTGCTTCGTTCGCTATTAAGCCATTTTCATCAACAACCTGCTGTGAAAGAAAGATATACCTATTCTTCACCCAACCCTGAACACAGCTTTTAAAAACGTGAGTGGCGTCTGGTAAAATTTCAAACGCATCACCAGTCCTGATAGGGTGCTGTAGTGCACAGCTTTCTAATACTTCGCCCTTCATGTGCTTTAGCCCAAAATCATTCCACATTTTAATGTTATTAGGGCCACAGTCCGATGTTGTGAAATTCACTTTAAGTCCGAGTGACTCAGCCCTGTTGATAATGTCCACAATCACTGATTTCAAAAATCCGTCTGGAATCGAATTTCCGGTGAAAAAATACGCGACGATTTGCTTCCATCGACTGTATACGCCAACCAGCATGAAAATTAAACCATGTGTTGCCCTTCCACTTTGGCCAGGAATAGTCACGTCACCGAAGTATTTTTTGTTGTTACAGCAATAGGAGAAACTTTGGTCGATTGACATTTCATCCAACACAAGACCGCAATCCCCTTCCGGCTTAGACATGCATTGAACCTTATTTTTTAGCGAAACAAAAACCTCTGTCAGAATTCCACTATCAAAATGCAGATTTTGAAGATACACTTGCTGCGTACGGATCGACGGAAACGGATAGTTCTTTTTGTTTCGAAGAAACTTATACCCTTTAGCTCCACATGCAAATCCTATTTCGAAGCTGTCAACAATTGATCGTTCAGTCCATTGTCGTACTCGCTTAACATCTCCTTGTAATAGCCGGACTTGTTCCGGATTGAACAGTTTCGAAACAGCATCGCGGAAGGAATGTTTCTTCGAACGTTGAAGCTTCTGACGAAGACGTTTCATGTTTTTCTGTTGCTGCTGATTTCTCTGCCGGAGCGTTTGAATCATTCGGATAAGTCTAAGAAATTGATAGAATACACAAAACGTAATTAAGTATAACTGCCCAAAACTATCCTACATGGCTTGATTTCATTTATTTAAATTACCTGAGTCGGTTGCATTTCATAAGTCGTTCAGGCCTCGCGGATGTTTCATGTCGATCATTAGAGAATGCAGTAATTGTCGAACCTATGGTTTCGTTAGAGCTACTTGGTAGAACTTCATGTTGTGCGCTCGGATTATACACACCGCTATTCATCTCCTTACTCACCAAAGAAACCTGCACATAAAATTGAAATATTATAATCTTCAACAATACCTTGCAGTCTAGATAATGGCACAAACATGGTTGTCTCCGACATTTCCGCTTAAATTTGGAACATTCACATACTCTGGAATAGCTCCCAAGACCGCCAATATTTTTCCTCCTTCGGATGCAACATACAAATCACGTTCGTAGTTGAAATGGAGCTGAAATGTATTATTCAATAAACATTATTTGAATAGTAATAAATTATTTCAATACATACGCTACACAGCCGAGAGTTTTCAACGTTGTAATCTGGAGGAAGCTGACAAAATTTCATCCATTTTTCCCTTATGGCAACGACTTTGGGGAATCGGAAAAAGCTAACACTAGTTAGCGTCTTATCCTGCACATTCCCACAAAATTTCGCTATAAACTTCATCTCGTTAACTATGGAATTCAATAACTTGTCGCGGAAAACAAAGCGGAAACAGAAACGAATTCAAGGATTTTAATTGAAAAACAAAAGTCACTCGAAGTAAATACAATTCATCGGATTGCCAAAACAAATAACAAAATATCACTGGGTAGCCGGGGCACCAGTTTGAATGATTTTCTCTCTGCGTGTCTCTATATTATAACATCGTCTCTGAGTCTAACGTGTTCGACTAACGTTAGACTAATGTTAGACTAACCTTTCTTACTGGGAAGTATGATGTAAGATGTACACTCCCGTTTCATTTTACTCAATTTTTTATTACAATTTTAGATTATCTCTTTTGGGCTTCAAATGGTGAGTTGACAACTTCGAAGGAGGGTGCGACCGACCTCTGGTCCTCACAAGTGTTGAAATGAATTAGATTTAATATCAATCATGTAGACCTATGTAGACTCTGTCTCTTTCTCCAATAAACGTTCGACTAGTTAACATCGTGTTTCTCATCAACAAGTTCCTACATCACGCCTCCACGAGTCATATGATCACAAAAGACTGCCAGCTGAAACACGGAGACGCTGGTTGGCGTAGCCTGGGCAATGTTGTCATTTTGACAATAGCGAAGTGAGGGGGTGCGAATCAAGATCGTGCACCTATTAATCAAATTGTATATCCATACCTGTAATTCATATCATAGTATTTTCCATTCTCATTTAATTAATAATTTCAGCACGCTTTGGAATCATCTTTGCATTCCAAAACCATTTATAGCAGAGCTTGGAGCAACATGACAAGCTTAAAAGGCTCAATTTGTTTTTCAGCATTTCAGCATAACATTTACTTTAAAATTGCACTTCTGAACTTCAACTATAATTTTCGTAAAATACTGACATGTGCTTATAAGTATGTTATATTATGTGGTATTATGTTAAGATAAGCCATTTATTTCAAAAATCATCAAATTCGATACTCCAATTGATATTTTTGAAATATAATTAAAACAGTATATAGAAAAAATTGTCAAAAAAATAACATGTCTTATAAAATAATATCTTTTATAGAAATTTTATCATTGATATTTGAAATGATCTATTCTATTTCCAGCTTTTCCAGGACTAGTCGGATATTAATACATATCTATTTTTTTTTCAGTAACAATCCAGTGGATGTCAGACACATTTTGTAAATACATATACCTATTATATTATATTATATTGCGTATACATACATACAATCATTAACAAAGGGTAAGGGGGGAATACAGGGTGCCAGAGGAAGTGTAGGCTGGATGAGGGATTCGTGGTTATCTGGCCCAAGTCATGGATGACAATTATGCCTTCTTTTATGGAAATCATCAGATCAAGATCAGCGAAGGTCTAATTGTCTTCCGACAGTCTACAACGAGTTTGATTTTTTAACACACCACCAGACGGAAATTCTTACGTGTATTGCCTACTGTTCATTTCCTGTAATAAGAGCGATTCGTTGGAAGGAGATTCTCTATCCTTGCCGTGGGTTTCGTGTAAGTGCTTCTACTTACGGGTCCACACCCCCGTTTTTGGCCCTTCATACAACGGAATAGTGAGGATTACAGGTATGTACAGTTTGATCTTGCCATTAGGAGGAACTGTACGCCATGGCAAGTCCTGCACTGGTGGTGGCTTCCTATCACATCACATCACATCACATCACATCACATCACATCACATCACATCACATCACAATTTTAGATTCTTTTTTTTTCCCGAAGTGGTTGTTTTTTTTTTTTAAATGGGGATTTGATTGGTGTACCCCCTTTTTTTTTATAAATATTATTTTATATTTGGTAGAAATGAAAGAGAGAATATATATTACAAATTTTGAATTGAGAAAAAAGAAAGGGTGGGTTATTTTAATAGAGGAATCCAATTTGAAAAAAGAAGAAGACACCGAGTGGTGATAAATCTGACAGCTCCCATGTTAAAGTATAGGACGAAAATTTTAAAATGCTTCTAGAAAATTCAAATGAAATTTTAATTAAAAGCGGTTTGTTGTATGATGTAAGAAAAATCCAAAACTGCACAATTGAAGCATTATTTTAATTTTATTTTTATTTTTCTGAAAATGTCTTTATTGAGTAGTTTTAGATTTTTCTTACATCATACAACAAACCGCTTTTAATTAGAATTTCATTCGAATTTTCTAGAAGCATTTTAAAAGTTTCGCCTTATACTTTAACATGGGAGCTGTCAGACTTATCACCACTCGGTGTCTTCTTCTTTTTTCAACCTGGATTCGTCCATCGTCGGCAATATTTCCAGCTTTTGATCAATATATTGAAAAGTGTAAGGGGGGCTGAAATGGGTAGATTTGGCTTCACTTGTTGCGCAGTGCGCAACTATTGTTCTTTATAAATATTTTCTTTTATATGTTTATATATGACAGCCATTAGAGTAGACTTTGGGTTTAGCTATTGTGCTCTCCCAAGTCGACCAACCCATAGAAGTTTTGCCAAATTATTGAAAATCTATAGGTATTTATCAGTTTTGCAAAATGTCTCACGAACTGATTATTCAGGATTTACCTAATGAGGTAAGCATTGAAATCGAATTGTACATGAACAGCACCAAACCGAACATAATTCTCAAATAGATGTTGGAGAAAATCCTGCAAAAGCTGGACCTGGAAGATCGCAAATCAGCATTGGCCGTCTGCAAACGGTGGTCTACGCTAAAGCTGCTCGACATGTCATCGGTTCAGCTGATCCTTGACACTGGTCGACGTTACAATTGCATTAGTGAATATCACGAAGCTTTACTTGTCAGCACTCGGCGGTACAAACACGTTGCGGCTTACATGGGACTAACCTTCAGACAGTTCGACCAGCTATTGGATATCCTAAGATATTTCTCGCAGGATGTGGAATCACTTAAGCTCAGTTTCGAACCGGTTTCGGGATGCTTCAGACATAAGAGCCATTGGTCAAAGGTTAGACTGAGCTTTTTTGCTGAAATTACAGCAATGTCATCCAAGTTGACGCACCTGCACGTAGATGAAGGTGTATTTCACACCAAAGAGCGTGCTCTGGAATTCTCCCCGATGTGTAACCTTAAGGAATTGCACCTTAAAAACAGCTTACCGACTTTAATTCCGAACATTTACGATATTATGCCGAATATCACCAAGTTAAGTTTGCTGGTGGCGTCGCCCGAATCGGTTGAATTCCTACGACAACTTAGCTTACAATTGGTGGAACTGGAACTTTGGTTACATAAAGAAGATCATTTCCTGGCGACTTGCACGATGCAGTTTCCTTTGCTGGAGAAAGTCCAGCTTTCCAGCATTGATACTCGATTTGAAGTATTCACATCTAATCATGCAATGTATGGGTTCATCGAAAAGTTAGACGAACTTAAAAGTCTTACCCTCCAAAATCTTTTGTTTGATGATGTCGGGCAAATATTAGAATTGAAATCGTGTGAGAACATCCAATTCCTTTCGCTTGCATGGGATATCAAATCAGCTATTAATACATTCGCTTTCAGGACAGTTAGTGAGATGAAACATTTAAAGGTTTGTTTAGTTCAAGTATTGTTGGTTGCAGTATTGACGTATAATAATGTTAATTCCAGCAACTGCGGATTAAGAACGCTGTAATTAGTGTTCCAAATGAATTTGATTTCCCACCACTTCCGAACCTACACACGCTGTCACTCGAAAGAGGGGGTATCGCCGATTGTTTCAAGTTCAATCGCTTTCTTCAATATGCCTTTCCTAAACTAGCCATTTTTGGGTTGTTGGAGATGTATGACTGGGAAGTTCATGATATGTTCTACCTGTGCAACAACCTATGTGGTGGAATGCCTGCTCTGAGGCGAATAGAGCTCAGCCAAAAAGAAACCAGCATTGAGCTAGGACGTTTTCTAGAATTTTGCGCCTTCTCTGGATGCCAAGAAGTGAGGATCAAATGTAATGATGTTTTGGAATCCAGCTTCCCGCCAAACGAACCAGCGTGGATACCGGTGGAAACATTGGTCATGGATGTGACGGACATTTCGCAGGTGACACTGCAAACACTGATCCAAACGATGCGTGAGCTGAAACGGTTAGAGCTGACTGTTTGCAGGAAAAGTTGTTCCATAAGACGGAGTAACATCGAATGTATGCAAGAAGATTTCCCGCAATGCAAAATTATCCTAAGATTCCGTGTCGAATCCGAGGATCAGTGAATGTGAGTGAGGTTAGGTGGTATATTTTGTTTATAAGACCCGACCGCAGGTATTAGTTTTTAGGCTTGACTTTTCTTCTATTCATTCAAGAAATGTTATTTTAATTGTAATTGTATGTTCATTGGTGACGATAAGTTTTAAAACTTTATATCAAGGAGACAACTTCTTTTTAATAATACTTAGGATAGGAAAATTTGACAATAAAAAGAACACGATAGTGTTTACTCAAATACAGAAACATGATAATTCCACCGAGTTTTCACAATATTTTTAAAGGACAGCTCCAGTCGAGTCCCGTCGACGGAGGTTAGAAACAAAACGTTCTACAGAACTGAAGCATCGTCGTAATTGGTTGATTACGTCGGTCGCCACAAATCCGCCAGAGCCTTGACTCTTTCACACGATTCGCTCCATGGCGCAGCCAACCGCTAATCCATAAATACCTCCTTCGATAATCTTACTGCGCGACAAACTTCAATCGGTGAAAACTCATTCTACTGCTGTAGAAACGACCGTGACTAATTCGATTTCGTTACACAATTCCAGGAGACTTATTCCAACATGCACACCCAACATAGTAGGCCATCCGCTTTTCCTCCTCCTTCGCTAGGACATGTCATTGCAGTCGGCATTGAATAACCGTAAACAACATGTCGCTATTTTCGAGCAGAAAGCTCAGAAAACAAGAACCAAAAGCCACCAAGACGCCAAAGGTAGGAGAAGGAGCTTATGTGCTTACGTATGTTGGTTGCGTATTCTCCAGTATGAATGACATTTCCGAGCGGCACGCGGAAATTGGCGCTGCGCGAGCGCACTGCCTGCAACGCTTGAGTAGTAATTCACTTTCGCTGACCGATTCCTGTCCAGTCTGGCAGTGACTTTCGATTCGATTGGTCGATCATCAGATTTGAATTTCGTGTGAAGTGAGTCGAATCGCGAAATGGAAGACACCACCAATCAGCCGCTTTACGCACCGCGAGATACCGAGGCGGGGGATGTGTACGAAAAGAAAAAGGGAACTCCGAAGTGCATCCGGGTCATTGTCGTGTGCATCTATCTGTTCACGGTGTCCTTCGCGGCACTGCTGCTGTCCGCGTACTACATTTTCTTCTGGAAACCCACGATCGAAGACCACGACGAGGATAGTCCCGAACGATTAACGGCATGCGATAACAACGATTAGCGATTGGCCGGCACCTCACCTATCGAGCTTGGCGAGTTAGTTTAGTGTTTTAGACTTAAGGTGAGTGGTAGAAAGTTAACTGGCTATGCGTCTCCACGGTGGAAGAGTCGCGTGGTGTTCTATATCATTCCTAATCAAATTTCCGCTCATTAAGTCCATGTAATCCGACATTAGTGGGTTTGGTACCCGTTTACGAGTCCGGTCGTCTTATGTCATCGCTGATATACGTTGCAATTGTTTATTCATTGAAATTGTGTTAAGTGCGCCTGTGTCATTATGTAAAACTCAAGAAGGACGTTGATAGTAAGTAATCCTATTATGGTGATGGAATCCCTTTCGTGGCGGTCGTCGTGTTTCGAATTACCTGGTCGACGGCCCGAGCGAGACAGCGCAGTGCACAGTTCCCGTGGGAATTATGCAAGTTGTACCTTACGAACTAAAAAAGGGAAAATATTCCTCGGTGGATTTGGGGGCGAGGGGGTGGGAGTGGATGGAGAAATATTGGGGGGGGGTGGGGTTTTTTTTTTTTATAGTTGGGGTGGCGGGGGGGGGGGGGGGGGGGGGCCCACTGTTTTGTTTTTTTATAGTTAAGGCGCGGTCTGCGGAATAAAAAAATTTTATGACACACCCCTTTTTTTCTTCTTTAGTTTTTGGTTGTGATTGCTGGCCTGAGTAATGAATAACCGCGTTCTTCACTTCTTTCTTTTTTTGGGTTTTCTACACTGAGGCAAATGCACATAAGAAATTCAATAAAACCCCTTATGAAGTTCAGTCACAAGTTATTTTCATGAATTTCAATGCGGTACCTTATGAAACAGATTTTCTGGATGAAATCATAACGTAAGCTTTTCATAAGGCATTGGAAAAGAAATCAAAACAAAGTAGAACATAATTCATATGGGTGCCTTATGAATTTTTAAATTAAGAAATCAGACACCTATAAGTCCGCATTATGAATTTTAGTAGGCACGCTTATGGAAAACAAAAAGCATAATTATAACATTTATATATTTTTGCATGAAATTGAAAACGTATTTTTATGGAATACAATAGGGCAAATGACGGATTCGGCAGGACTTATCGTTTGTCTTAGCCTATTATCGTCAGGGGGGTAAATGACGTCCTTGAGCACTGAGTTTTTGTATGAAGGTACATCATGTTCCAGAGCAACGTTTTGCAAAAATATAGCTCTCTACGACTTTATTTACCCCCTGACGATAATAGGCTAAGATAAACGATAAGTCCTGCCGAATCCGTCATTTGCCCTATGTAGTTTTTAAAATATTAAACTAGATCTCAATGCATTTTTAAAAGATCGCTGCCGATTTTTTGAACAATAGGAGATCAAAGGTGGCCCTCTGTGATGAGTGGTGGAACTAGCATGTTGAAGCAGATTTCAAATTTCTCCATGGTGCGCAATGGGGGGTTTCATTAAAATGCTTGTAATAAATTATCCAATCCTTTAAATTAAATTTGGTTTCCACAACAGGGGTCAAAAGCTAAAGTCTATCAATTTAAGCAAAAATTCTGTATCCTGTAAATCCTGTAGCAACGCTTGCTCTTCGATGATGACTTCCATCTTGCTTTTTTAGCGCAGGCGCAGAAATGATGATGTTGATTTTTTTTTCAAATAAACACTGTCGATTTTCAAAACTAGCCTTATGAATTTCAAATTCGTGACTCATGAATGGCTTACGTCCAAATAGTGAAAACCAAGGCGTCTAATATGAAACGCATAAGTGACTTATGAAACAAAAAATTCCTTCGGTTTTGGGTTTTCATAAGTTTATCATTTTGAATTTCTTAAGTGCATTTGCCTGAGTGTACAGAGGATCATTCACCTCTGTAAGAAAAAAAGTGAGGTTGTTTTTTTTTTTTATTTATTTTTTTTTTTTATTTTTTTTTAGTTTGTTTTTTTTTTTTTGGTGGTGTTGTTGTTGTTGTTGTTGTGGTGGTGGTGGTGGTGGTGGTTGTGTTTTTAGGTGGGGGGGGGTTGTTTGTTTTTTGGGGGGTGTTGGGGGGAACTAGGTCCACTTCTGTTCAACCTTTTCACCTCGGACATACCCCCTCTCCCTGAAAATGGATTTCTATCGTTGTTGGACGACTGATACCGCAGTCGTCCACAATGGTAGGGTAACAAGAGCGCTTACCGCGAAACTGCAACGAAGCCTGAATGTCCTGTCAGAATACTTCACTGAATGGAAGATCTGTATCAACGCAGCGAAGACCCACACTCCAACTCTCCTTAACTTGTTCCACCTGAGGATTGTAAAATAAGCCTGAACAACAGTTCCTCAGGGTAGCATTCTTGAGCCGATATTATAGAACATTTTTACTTCCGACCTCCCTGATTTGTCTGGGTTGCCAGAAATCCTTGTTTGCCGATGGAAAAGGCATATCCGCTAAAGGAAGAAGTCTTCGTGTCATTTGCAGCAGACTGCAGAAAAGTTTAGACATTTTCTCTTCTTATTTACAGAAATGGAAGATTTCCCCCAACGCTTCCAAAACTCAACTTATAATATTCCCACATAAACCTAGAGATTACTTGATCAAAACATAAATTTTAGAGATCACATTGAAGGCATTCAAGCCAAACGTAATAAAAATATAAAATGTTTATATCCTCTTATAAACATAAAATCTAAACTTTGTCTGAAAAACAAACTACTAATATTCAAACAATTTTTTAGACCGGCCATGCTTTATGCGGTTCTAATATGGTCTAAGGAGTGTATTGAAAATAAGCTATCCACAAACTTTCTTTCAAATTATGTTGAAAACCGATATTTTATTCATACAAAAAATTGATCCTTTATTGTACGAGGTTTAACTTGAACATAATGAAGACCGGATGAAATTTAAGTTATTCCTTCACGAATTTTCGAACTTTGGATCGAATGCTCTTCATCAAGTTCCGGACAAGTGTTGCATCGCATTTTTTGGACGCTTGAGCCCAAATTTTTTTGAACTCCTGCATGTGCCCAGCTGCCTTACCAGTCTTCTTGAAGACCCTCTTCACGATTGCCCAGTAACGTTCGATGGGTCGAAGCTGAGGGCAATTTGGTGGATTGATATTTTTCTCAACGAAATCTATACCCTTTTCCGCAAGCCAATTGAGAGTGGTTTTGGCATAGTGAGCCGACGCTAAATCCGGCCAAAACAGTGTAGGTGTACTATGCTTCTTATATAAAGGCAACAATCTCTTCTGGAGACACTCAGATCGATAGATTTCCGCATTTATAGTTCCGGTAGTGTAAAAAATGGTTGACTTCAAACCACAGGAACATATTGCTTGCCATACCAGTACCTTTCGACCGAATTTCTCCACTTGAATCGACCTGTCCGCATCGCTCACATCCTCCCCAACGACGGCACTAAAGTATTGTGGACCTGGGAGGGTTTTTGAGTCCTCCTTTACATAGGTCTCATCGTCCATCAAAACGCATGCATCCGGACGCTGCAAAAGACACGAATACAATTTCCGGGCCCTTGTTGCTGCTCGCTTCTTCTGTTCTGCACTTTGTTTCGAGATTTTCTGCTTCTTGTAGGTCTTCAGGTGGTTTCGCCTCTTGATACGCTGGATCATTCCGACACTCGTTCCTGCTTTTTTGGCCAAATCACGTATTGACATTGATTTGTTCTTCATGATTAGAGATACCACTTTCTGCTCCAGTTTCGGGTTGAAAGAACCGGGTTTTTTGCCTCTTCCTGGTAGCTCATCCAAAGAATAGTGTTCCCCAAACTTATTAATGATGGTTTCAACACTCGCATGATGAATTCCAAACTTCTTCGCCAATTTTCGCATTGTAATACCCTTCTCACTTAGCCATGTGTCCAGAACCTTAATTTTCACTTCCTTTTCAATACGCGACATTTTGAAAACGCAGAATTTGAACCGCACAAACAAGTAAACAAAAGAAAGCTGACAGTCAAACGCACAGCATGCAGTGTTCAGAGCATTAAAAACCATCACAAATACATGCGTACAACGCAAATGTATGTGGATAGCTTATATTCGATACACTCCTTAGTTGTTGTGCTACTAGGATAAAAAAACACTTCAAAGGATTCAGAACAAAGTTCTGAAGATGATTTTGAAGCTGCCTTCTTGGAACAGTACTAACGAATTTTGAATGTTGAGTTTTAAAAACAAATGTCCAACAAAATAATTCATAATTTTGGACAAAAATCGATGAAATCTTCTTTTGCAATGATTAATTCCCTTTATGCTTAGTTAAAATTCATTTTAGTTTGTTTTTAGTTTTTAGATTATTATTGTTAAACTGACATGCAGGAATAAAAACCTGTTTAAAATACTGAACTGCTAAGGCATGAACAATTTAAACAAATTTAGGTACATATTTTAACAATTAAGGTTGATCGTTACGGTTGTAGTTGGAGCACCTAGATTAATATGAAATGTAAATATTGATAAATTTGGAACAAATAAAGAGTTAAAAAAAGCCTGAACAACACAACGGTGGAATAGACCAATTCACCTGTCTACCTTGAGGTTTCCCTAGACAGCAACCTGATTTTCAGGGAGCAGGATAACAAAACTGTCACAAAATGTAACGTTCTATTGAAGCTACTGTACCCATTGATCAATAGAAGGTCTACATTAAAAAGATAGTTGGTTAGGGATAATTAGAATTTATTTTGTGGAGAAAAGGGCCCACAAACTCTACGATTCGTTATTAGGTCATATGAATAAAGTGAGTAAAAGCTTTTACTTTGCTCAAATGCGTACGTTAAACCACTTACTTGAGCATTTACTCGCGTCGATATGACAAAAGCAAGAATTTGAGTATTTACTTTTCGAACATCCAAATCCATATGAATAAAAAGAATAATCTGAGTAAATGCTCACAAAATTTTGAGTCACCTGTACAGCATACTCAGTTTAAATCGAACTAACAGAATCGTGCGTTCCGTTGGAAGGAACAACATAAAATATACGTGGGAGGTTTTGTACATTAATCATTTCCAATGGTTGTTGACGTAAACAGTTTTTATCAAAGTTTTGATCGTTCAGTGCAAGTTTATACAACGCGACGAGAAGGAGACGATGATAGCTTCTAGCAACTCTACCGGTTTTTTCGAGAAAATGTGAAATTTGTAGCACAAACATGTTTGGAAGATGATTCTGAAACCCGAGCAGGAGCATTATCATATATACAAAGGATGAAGTGATTTGGGTGATCCCGGATTCCAAGTAACAAATAAATATTTTTGTGGAAACGATTTATTTGCATTGTTTGATTTACACCACAAAAATCAAAAAAAAAAAAAATTTAAATTCACATCACAACAGAAAATTTGAAAAATGTTACTAGAACTTACTAAGCGATTCTACTAACACAACGCCTCCCATCAACTGGAAAAACTTTCTTTCCAATTCGTTCAGAACCATTTTTCGGTTTCCAGTCTGCTTCCGGTCCGACTATACTTTGACTCTTTGCCTCATGTTGTTTATTTTCTTCGTGACTAGCTGAACGGACATATCTTTTCCTGCTTCGCTGACGGCGTTTGAGATTTTCCCAGCAGAGTTTTTCCAAAGGATGCCAGAATATCCACAAACTTCGCACCATCAGCAGTTTTTTTGCCGGTAGTTTTGCTGCCTGTTGGATTCTGATTTCCATTTTCACTATCCTCACATGAAAAGAAAGAAAATAAGATATAATTAGCCCATTTGTAATATTGGTAAATATAATAGACTTACTGTGATTCAGTTCATCCTCCAGATATCCTCGTTGAAGGAATCGTCAAACATCTTCCCGTATTGATATTTCAGAATTTTTTTTTTGTGTACCAACAATGCTTTTGTCTACTCTGAGAAAAATTACATCGTTGTACCGACAATTAAATCATGGTCAGGATGACTATCGCATATAATGGTTACAATAACCATGAAAATGGTCGAATTCATCACGTTCATGGCATTTTTGACTACGATTATGGTAACAAGAACTATTCCGACATTATGGCAAATATTGGATCAACTATTTTTAATGGTCGGTTTGACCATGATCATAGTCGGTTCAAAATCACTATACTGCAATAGTCATCCTAACCCCCAATAATGGTAAAATTGACTATCAAATTCTTCTCTGTGTACCTAAGAAAATCAAGAATTTTTTTTTTACAGAGCAAATGCTAAGTTCGAAATTCGAACTTACTCCGAGTAAAGTACAACTTTATTCATACGAATTTGAGCAAATGCTCAAAAAGTTTACTTTACTCAAACTGGTTAGCTTATGAGTAATTACTCGTTTTTATTCATATGGCCTATTAATGGGTTTTCTATTCCTACTGTGTAGAGCACCCCTTTTTTTTTACGGTAATAGAATCTTTATTTTTGTTTTAATTCGCTGTGTTATATTGACAGAATATTTGAAGGGTTATTTTTTTAGAGTTATGTTTTGAAAGGTGATTCGTTTAGCTTGGAATTTAAATTGATTTCAACAAATACATTGTTCGAATCCTTGTGAGACACCCCTGGGATTGCCAGCAGTTAGCCAATTTTGAATCGCTAGTTTCCCATTCTGTTCTGTGCAAAGTTATCGCCAATCAACACAAGTTCTACACTCACGACGCACCCGGCAACAAGCCGCTGAAGGTGATTCTGCGCGGCCTTCCGGAATTCACTCCGGAGGCAATCTTCGCCGAGCTGCAAGAGGTGGCACTGAAGACTCAGAAGGTGTGGACCAATTCTATCTGATCCACCTGAAGAAGGGTTCCGTCGCGATGGCGGACCTGTTGAAAACGCGGGCCCTCCTCAACGTCATAGTCGAGTGGGACCGGTATCGCCCGAGACAGCACGATGTGACGCAGTGTGGCAACTGCCTTGTGTTTGGCCACGGAACCCGAAACTGCCACATAAAACCGCGGTGCGGCAAGTGTGCCGGAGCACACACACGACCAGGGATTGTGCACCGATGGACGAAGGTACCCCACCATAATGCGCTTATCACCAAAGTGAGAATTGAACATGTCCCAACCGTGCGGAGTTTCTGGCGATCCGCAAGCAGACGTCCACCAAGTCCTGGCTTGGTCAACGCCGTCCGCCACCTCGGATGGACGAGAAGAATTTCCCGACGCTCCGGTATCAAGTGCCAAACCTACCGCCGATCCCATTAAATCACCGCCATGCAAACCGCCCGTCAGCCTCCGCTCAGCATCGATTCACGGCAGCCGCCGCCGCCCCACGCCGGCTCCTCCTTCAGGCTGAGGCAATCCGATTTGCAGTACCTCCTCCCAACCACCTGCCGATGGACAGCTCTACGGCTCGGAGCAAGAACTCTACCGCCAACTACATTCCTGCTGCTCCAAGGAAGAACAGCTCAAAGCCGCCACATCCGTGACGATGACGTTCCTGTTCAAACATGGACCGTAAACATACCATCAACATCCTAAATTGGAACGCTTGTTCCATCCGGATGGAACACAATCAAAGAGCTCGGTTACTTCCTCAACAGGAACGACATCGACACCGCCATCATCACGGAGACGCACCTCTAGCCTGAATTTAGCGTCTCCATCCCAGGCTACCGGTTTGTTGCGGCTCAGATGAAGGAGGAGTTGCGATTGCCCTGCGCAACAACATCAACTGCCACATGCTTCCGAGCTTCCAGCTGCAGATTATCGAAGCCATCGGAGTTGAGGTCGAATCTGACGTCGGCCCTATCACCATCATTGCGGCCTATTGTCCCAAGCAAGCCAGCACCACCAACGGTTGTGCACCAGGAGCTCAACTCGGACCACTATCCGGTGGAGGCCGAAGTTGGCTCATCGGTCAACCGGCATTGGATCACCAGACGAAACTACCATGGCGCCAAATGGGAGAGGTTCCGACAACACGTTGACGACAACATCGATTTCGACATGCACCTTGAGTCGGTTGATGACATCGAACGGCAGCTGCAGAGCATCGAGCAAGCGATCTCCCAGGCCCGGGAGCAACATGTTCCAGTGATAGATAAGGTGAGCAACTCTGTACCCATCGATAGACCCACTAAAAATATGATACAACTGCGCAACGCCAACCCGAAGGCAATACCAGTGAACTGGTCTGCCTACCTTAAAAAGTCATTGCAATCGGATGACAAAAATTAAGGCCAGAATGGTGGACATAAGAAATAACGATTTTTCCGACAAGATCCGCTTTCTCCCAGATTGTGCAAAGCCATTTTGAAAGATGACAAAAATTTTAAAAACTAAACCAAGGCCCATTCCACCGTTGATCCCACTAAACAGCAATGGCCCCAAGGATCGCTTGATAACTCCTGCAGAGAAGGCTGCTGAGATAGGTCAACACTTCGTCAGCTCCCACAATCTCGGACAAAACATCGTCAGTCCACGCGAAGCTGCCGAGCTTGCAGACAACATCCATCTAAGTCCCAACGATTTCTTGGAAGAACTGGAAATCTCAGCTGACGAATTGTTGACCTATATCACAACGTCAAACAACATGAAGACCCCAGGTTTCGACAACATCATGAACTTGGAGCTCAAGCAATTGAGCCCCCAGTTCAACGATCATCAGCCGTTGATTTTCAACCAATGCCTACGACTGTTTTCTGATTGTAGTTGTAGTTGTAGGTTAAGTAGGTTATCAAATTTTAACTAATAACGCTCCAAGGGCAGATCTGACAATTAATTTAAAACATATAAAACACTAAACACATTAAACGCTTAAACAAAACTGAAGAGCCCATTGGGCTAAAGCACTTACAATGTATATTAGTATATAAGGCAAAGAATGAAAAATAAAACAAAAACAATTTTAGTTGTAGTTAAAATCATTCCTTTTATCCAGATTATCCAGACATTTTCTGGAGACCTTTTATGACACTTGAAGCTTGCTTGAAATTCAAATCAAAGTGGTCCCAAACAAAAATGGTTGCTGCGATGTAATGACTTCTGATTTAAAACGGTGGGTCAAATGGCCATGCGCCTCCATGGTTTTCACCGAGGCAACTAACGGGACTGTCTTGTAAAGTAGCCAACGTCCCCACCCTTTGCCGCTTTCGTTTGCAAGGAAGACAGAAAAAGATACCCTACCTACCACTGATAGATCAGTGCCATTATGATGAAACTTCCCTTGTAAACAACTGTTTTATGCGAGTATTTCCCGGAATTTGCATATGTATACTCCTTAAAATAGAGCATTTCAATTAGTAGAGGAAATTTTCTTCTTCCTAATAGTGTGTTACATCTTTTGTTCGTGGGACATTGACGGCGAAAAACAGATTCGCCCTTTTCGAAATGTTTGCTCTAAAAATACAAATTTGGAACAAGAGCTTCGGCTTCTTTACCGTTTGCCGCATGAGTGCATTGCACCTTCCATTATGCAGATCCCGATTGCATTGACTGCATTTCAAAACAAACAGCAGCAGTCAATGGTCAACAATGGCACAATGGGACGGGAATGTGAGTGTCAACTGCGAAAAACGCATGCGCCCTAGCCATGGAAAGCTTTTGTTTTGTAACTTTTATTGCCGTTGCATTGCTCCGATGAGTCGGTGAGTGAGTTCCAAACAAACCACCCAGAAGGACTTCTTTGAGCTAAGAACATTAGAACAAATCAACGTCGTCGCTGAGACTCGGACAAACTTCGGATGCACATAATCGAAATAAATCAAAATTTTGACTTTCCCCCTTCAGAGAAGAACTAAAACTATAAATAACAGTTTCATACATTTATAACAGTCGTAAATAATAGGGGTTCGAACGAATGTCCAGATTTCGTCTCGCAAAACAAACAGAGAGTGAGAGCTTCCAGTGTATAGATGATTCCATGGGAGCAAGAGAGCGTCCGAAAGGTAGAACACACGTGTTGTGAGACTCGCATTTTCCTCGGGTGTGAATTTTCCGCACTCGTTCCGATCCGACGTCACGGCAGTGAGCGAAAAGTTTTCATTCGATTTGGATTGTTAGTTGATTCTTCGATGCTGTCGGGAGTTTTCAGACTCGCATCGAATATTGAAAGTGCTTTTGCAGCTGGAAATGAACCGTGAATCGCAAATTTAAGTGGTTTGACGGCGATGGAATCGTAAAAGCAATACATTTTTCGTTACTCGGGTGGTTATGTTTTATCTCAGCGGGAGTGTGCTGGAATCTTACGTGAAAAAAAGAAAACCTGTGGTATAATTAAAGTGCGAGATTTGCTGGAACGAAGAGGTGTCCGATGGACGGAGGACAAAAGTGGGGTGAAGTTTTCTAGAGTGTGTTGCTACGCGTTGAATAAACACGAACCAGATTTGTTATTCTTTTGTGCTCGCCACTAATCGAATGCTTGCTCACGGCAGTCAGAAGAAAAGCGGAAAGCCGAATCGTAGTAGGTCTGGCCGCTGGCTATAAATTATTCATCTGTCGGTCATAAGCAGGCGAGCACCGATTCGAGTAATGCATCGAACACATTCTGCCTTTTAAGTGATTCGGATCAATCAAAACAATATTATTCATTGTGGCCGGCCGCGTCCGTAAAGAAAATCGTAAATTGATTGAATCTGGTGAAAAGCTGTTCCCGGGTAGTACTTCATCTTATTTTTACGACGCTACTGAATGGTCTGTGTTTAGCAGATGATGTGCAATCTGTCAGTCCGGGAAGGATCTACTCCAGTGATAAATGGAG